>JAVYIG010001767.1:0-300463 GCA_035222895.1 Strongylocentrotus droebachiensis
CACTTGTTCTGTACTCCCATTTACATCACAGCCACCTCGTCTCACAACGCCCCCCCCCCCTCCTCTCTCTCTCTCTCTCGCTCTCTCTCTCTCTGTCTCACTCTCTCTCTCTCTCTCTCTCTCTCTTTCTCTCTGACTGTCTGTCTGCTTATCTATCTTCCCTCTCAATCCCCCAAAAGCATTAACATTTTAAATCGTGTTGAATTCTCGCCTCATTTTCTTTTGTTGCCACCCCTTCTTTTCCTTGAGAAACTTTCAATGACAGTCGGATTTCCTTCTGAAGAGGGCATGCGAATTACCCACAGGCCGGCAATTATTTTTCATTCAAAATTCGTACCCCATTAACATGTTAGGTCTTTCAATGGCAATCTCCTTCAGTATTTCGCTATAAGCTTGAATACTGATTAATGGGACTCGTACTTATTTTTCTTATCAATGTCAATGGGGGATACCTCGCAGCTTAGTGAATCACGTCTTCTTACTGTTGCACCTAGTGGCGAAGTATAGGTCCCGGGCATTTAGGGGGCGCTTACATCGGGCAGGGTCGCCAATCTATACTAGATGGATAAAATGCTAAATAAACAGGGACTTCGAATAGCGAGTGGTGTGTAGGGAGGTTTCACATTATTTTCATGTTTTTCCTCACCCCCTTTCTTTCCCTAAATTCATTTATTTCTTGATTTGATTTGGTCAAATGATGGGGAATCGTGCCCCCCCCCCCAATCAATTTACACCACTGAATACAACTTATACAGTAGGCTTACGGGTGTATCATGTGAGAGAGAGAGAGAGAGAGAGAGAGAGAGAGGTTTGAGGAGTCCTGAAAAGGACTCTGACTCGGTAATCTTTCTTGGGGGTGTGTAGTCCTGAAAAGCCTGTTTATTATCTTTCTTAGCTTATAGTTCTAAGGAGAACTATAGCGCTTGGAAAGGATGAGTGACTCCATGAGTGAATACAACTTGGTTTTCCTCGCATTTTGGGTGTGGCAAAGCTGAGAGGCTCGTACACCTTAGAATCTAGTGTTCCAAGAAAGAAGCGCCATTTCCTTAATACTGCCAAGTGGAAGGGCACATTCTCCCGCCAGGGGGGCTGTCGCCGTCTCTTGCATGAATATCAATTCAGTTTCATGTTTTAACTTTGAAAGCAAGCGTAGCACAGCGAGTTATTTTCAAGAAGAGTAGTTAGTTACAAACAGTGGCGTAGCTATACGGGCCGGCCACCCCTCCCCCCCCCCCCCCCTCCCCATCGCATGGCCAAAAAAAAAAGGAAAGAGGGGAGAGCGAGGAGAGAGATGAAGGAATGAGAAAAAAGAACGTGAGATGATATAGGGAGATAGATTGCTCGAGAACGCGCTTCAAAGATTGTAATATTATGAGAATCAGTAAAATGGGGACAACAAAAGTCTTAAATGAAATCTGTTGAAAGAGGTGCCTTAAACGATTATCGAAAAATGCTTCGGGGTGATCTGATCTGCGTACTAGATTTAGTGTACAGCAGAGTGTAAAAAAGAAGACACATTGGAAAAAGACAGAGAGAGTATTATGTATGTGTGTCCGTTTCACTTTAAAATGCAAAATATTCCCAACATAAAGGGAAAAGGGGTATATTCCCTCCCGGCCTAGTCAATCTGCCCCCTCAAACGTTGACCCTCTAGTACAGCCTATTTTTAACCGGGGTGCCGTGAGAGTATTTTAGTTTAATATATTAACAACGTATCTTTTAATTACGTCAACTTCGGGAAACAAAGTATGAGAAACCGCAATATGGCAACAATATATCACCTCTGGTATTTTGGTGACAAAATAACAATTCAGAAATATTAAGGTGTAGGTATACCGTGACTAATATATTTTAATTTTTTAAAGCTGATAAAATAGACTAAAGACTGTTGCCCCCCCCCCCCCCCCCCCCAAAAAAAAAAAAAAAAAAATGACTGAGCCCACGCTACGCCTCTGGTTAACTCATTCAATAAATGGTTTCATGGTTTACTAAGGAGCTAGGAATGTAGGTAAAACAGGAGGGTGCAGAAAATGATCCTTATAATCAGTGCTTTGAGGAATTAAACGTATATACATGTAGGAAGCAAAGAGCGAAAGGGTTTGACTATTGAACCGCTTAGCTAGGAATCGGAAATAAGGGGCTCCCGTTTAGGGTATCTTTTCCTTTTTCTGTTTCACTTATGTTGAATGTTCTGTTCATTAGGATTTCATCTTGCAGTGCGGCGGAATGGGTTGCACAAATGAAGACCCGGCCCTTGAGACGGCAATCGCATCCATCGGGCGATGGAAGAACTTAATTTAATTTAATTTAATTTAGGAACTTTACATTAATCTTGATCTAATGAGTATAGACACAAACGAACGATTAGGATTTCAAGAGGAATTTGTGATGGTATACAAGTAAAAGTACATGTACACCTCGAGTTTTTATCAATTATCGATTTTACAGAAATGATTAGGTCTTACTTGTATTCATTTCATCTCAATTTCCTCACCAAATGGATCAGTAATCACTCAATTTGGTCAGCACATTTATAAACACTTCAGTCCTAGTCAAGGAGTAGTCAACTCGTCTCAATTCGAAATCTAATAAGTGCAGAGGAGTAGCCCTATCGACTTGCAATCGACGTGGCCCGGGGGGTCTGTCCCTAGCGCATTGGCCTAGGAATCGGGCTTCAAATTAGCCCGTTTACGATGGTGCAAAGCGTCAAACTTTTAAGAAACTCATAGATAGCATATAATAAAACACTATGGCCCGAATTCACAAAGCAAGGTTTGAGCTCAGACCGGTTTGAGCTCAAACCTCCTTTTGTTTCGCCAAACCTCCTTTTGTTATTTACAAACCAGGTTTGTAAATAACAAAAGAAGGTTTGGCGAAACAAAAGGAGGTTTGACCTCAAACCTTGGTCTGAGCTCAAACCTTGCTTTGTGAATTCGGGCCCTTATGTTTAATACGGTTTGATGGAGCTAATTGCCTGTGCAAGGGCACTAATATGTGAGTGCATGACGATTTGTTCATGTTTTTACAGGTAATATTCATCGATGTCTTTTGAAACCGGTGAAGAATAATTTAAGATATTCTAGAACTGAATTAGTAAGTTTCAGTAAGTACAAAAACAAAACAACAACAAACCAATAGAACCATTAATGATCTACTAATCTCCTATATGGTCGTATCTTTTTCTTATAATAGACTTGATATTGCAAATCAAAATATAATAGTATGAAGATAAACAGCAATGTAAATTTAAAAAGTAAGACATTTCGAGGTCAGTTG
This sequence comes from Strongylocentrotus droebachiensis, assembly GCA_035222895.1. Classification (NCBI taxonomy): domain Eukaryota; kingdom Metazoa; phylum Echinodermata; class Echinoidea; order Camarodonta; family Strongylocentrotidae; genus Strongylocentrotus; species Strongylocentrotus droebachiensis. The sequence goes on from JAVYIG010001767.1 coordinate 3,277, forward strand.
ATAGCAAGTCTTGTACTTGATCCTATCTGTTTTGATTGAAATCAAATAAGTTTGAATTTGAACTTTAAATATATATTTCAAAGGGGGTGGAAGGGGATGTTATGTGTATTTTATGTAGATTTATAATTGTTCAGTAGTTCTATTCGTTTGTCGTACATTTCGCTTATTCCAAATATTATTATTACAAGATGAAGAAAATCTGTTCACCCCCCCCCTCCCCCTCACCCCTTCCCCCGCTCATCGATATTATTTCTAAACAATAAACTGCACTCCTTCAGAGATTGATGTAGAAGAAATCCGAGTCAAACGTGGCATGTTTGTAGATCAATCACAAAAACATCATTTTACCCCAGGCCATTCCATTTTTCCAAACACTCTTTTCAAATACACCTTATTTAGTGTCAAGGTTAGAGATAGCAATATTAATATTGTTGTCTTTGTTTTTCTTATAGTATTGTTGTGCTTTACTTGTCGTTTGATTTTATCTGGTTGGTATTTTTTAAAGAGAAAAACAGAATGTCTGGCGTCGAATTCAGGAAAGTGGTGACATGGGTCCAGATTAATCATCAGACGGCCGGTATTATCAAAAAGAGGGATGTAGAGGCACCTAAATTGTGTGCTATATTTCTATTCTGAAAGAAATAAAATCCCTGAAAATCATAGAAAGTCACGGTTTGGGGAGGCAGGGGGAGGGGGAGGGGGGGGGGTCAATATTCCTACTTGGTGGATGAAATACAAGGGGTCTGCGAGTGTATTTTTGCGTGAGATAACCTAAATTACATGTTTATTGTGTTGAAATATTTGTGTTTATCTCTCTCTCTCACTCTCTCTTTTTATCTCTCACTTTATCCCTTGACTTCCCTTTTATTTCCCTTTCACTCACTCACTCACTCACCCACACACATGGCTCTCTCTCTCCCTCTCTCTCTCTCTCTCTCTCCCTCTCTAACTCTCGCTCTCTCTTTCCCCCTATTTTTCTCATTGGGGGCGTTCCGCATACCATGCCCCTTCCTGGTAGCTACGCCGCGCCGCCGTCTATAATAACTGTTTGGTTAAGAGCAATCAGAACGATCGTGCTTCGATCATAGTCAACTTTGTCCTGGATATCTTTTAAGATATCTCCTTGTTTACCCAAGAGAACGATTTAGTAAAACAATCTTCCACGATCGTGCCAATAGCAACTGTTTCGCAAGATTGAGAACTTTCTCAAATGCAACATGAGCTTGGGAATTTCCCAATGATCTGCAGTTTCAGATCGGATGGGGATTGTTGTAGTCATTTTGAAGAGGGCCTCGTGGGGGGCGTTTTAGTTGACCTGTAGAATATAATTTTTTGCCAGAAAAGATGCATTCCGGCATGTCGTCTAGGAGTTGAAGAATCATCTTGATCATTGGTTATTGAGTAGAGGGCTTGCTAAATGATATGCCAGTCCATCCGACTTCATATAGTGGGAAAAGGCATAAAATACATACGTAAAATACCAGGAGATAATTAGCCAACGCAATGTTAACACGATTCCAGTTTGGCTGTAACGAGATGCAAGGTGTGTGGACGAAAGAGATACAGGAGGAAAGAAGAAATGATCAATAAAGAGTCAATCGAAGAAGAAAAGACAACAAATTAATTGACATATAGAGGCAGACATGATTGTGAAAATGAAAATGAAAATTATAGAGAAGGGAATATGAGAGAGTGAATAAGAGAAAACAGGAGAAGAAAAATGAGAAGAAGGAGTAGAAGAAGAGAGAGGGTGTGCTGAGGAGAGGAAATATTCAAAAAGCAGACATTCAGAAAGAGTGCTAGACAAACAAGAAAATGTTAACGTTTGAGCGTTTGGAGATGCCAAAATGACCAAAAAAATAAAACAAAAGCAAACACAAACAAATATACAGGTAATTTATCAGAAGAAGACCAACGTTCTATGATCTTATACCATCACTTCCTGCAGGCAATTAATAGGAGAAGAGTTTTGAAGGTTGTGGAGTCTCAATTAATGCCACACGGGAATCACTTTTTCCAGAGGGTGAGATGGTTTCACGAGGTATAGGGAGAGTTCGTTGCATTGGATGGCACGGACATAACCTCTCATCTCTCTCTCTCTCTCTCTCTCTCTTTCTTTCTTTCTCTCTCTCTCTCTCTCTATTATTCTCTCTCATTTTCTGTCTTTCTGCCTGTGTGTGTGTGTGTGTGTGTGTGTGTTTCTCTCTCTCTCTCTATCATGATATACTAGCCACTTGATATAATATATCAATCTGTGTCTCTATTTTATCAACCTCAATACCTCCTCAATCTCGATAACTATAACTGCTATAAATCTTTCCCTCTCTTTTAAAAAATCTCCTTCTCTATCTCTTTTCATTTAATTCTCGATTTTTCCTCTCTATCTGCCCCATTATTTTCTCTCCTACCCCTCCTTCTGTCTATCTCTCTTCGACATTACATTTATTCCTTTCTTCTTTGTTTATATTATTTTCTTTCTTTCTTTCGCTATTCTTTCTTGTTCTCTACATCTCTCCCACTCTCTCTCTCTCTCTCTCTCTCATTTTTTACTTTCCATTTCCACTTTCCATTTCTTGCTCTCTCTTTCTTTCTCTCTCTCTCTCTCTCTTTCTCTCATTTTCTACTTTCCATTTCTTGCTCTCTCTTTCTCTCTCTTTTCTTCTTCTCTCTCTCTATCTCTCTCTCTCTCTCTCTCTCTCTTAACCGCTTCATCTACCCCTGTAAACCACCGGAGTTAATGGGGTATTTGAGAAGTATGGAATTAGGGGAAAATTAGACAGAACGGTTATACCATGGACCTACCAAGTACTATTGGGGATTAGAACATCATTATCATCATCTTTCATCTTTCACACAAAGTGACCCTTTTGACAAGCTCATTCCATCGTTCACGACAAGCCAGAAAAGGCAACGAAGATCAATTAATGGCCGATAATAACATATTCCAATTAAGGTGTTTACTTCCTGATACTAGATACAAGGAATACTGATCAAAAGTAAAATATTATTTGTAAGTCGTCACGTTTTAATTTGTATTAATTTACTCTCCACTTTAGGTCGAATTAATTGCATACAATATACGAACAGAGATAACTCACAAAACACCTGTTAGCACAGTTATACATGGAAATTATAACCCAAATAGCTGTTAATAAATGTTACGTGAGAAGGATTACTCGCTCTTCTAATGTTGTCATTATTTTTTCGAATATAAACTATGCTTAAAGTTATTATTATTATTATATTTGTTTATTTCAACAAGGTCATTTTAGACAGTCAAAAAGTCATGTATTAAAAATGCTCTTCAGCTAGAGGTCGTATTACATACCAGCAAAGTTATTATTATTATTATATTTTTTTATTTCAACAAGGTCATTTTAGACAGTCACAAAGTCATGTACCAAAAGTGCTCTTCAGCTAGAGGTCGTATTACATACCAGCAAAAACATTTGTTTAAACGAAAATGAGACGCAAAAAGGAGATAACAAATAACTTTAGAGGGAAAGAAAGGGGAAGAGAGCATCCTGTCGCGAAAAGAGAAAATTCATCATGAGCCATGCAATGTTGATCGATTCCTAATCCTTCCATGGAGAGTATTTTTTGCCCATTTGTAAACATTTACACATTTCTCCCATGTGATATTGATAAATGCATACAAAAAGCCATATTGCCATGTTTCAACTCTCCTTTTTAAGGAGTTCATTGAAGTATCTAAAATGAAGAAAGGTATACATTGACTAAATAATTAATTGTACGTTCAGATAAAATATTATTCATCATACTTTGGCGTGCACCTTTCTCATTCCTCAATCCTTTCTTTTTCTTATCATGTCCCCTGTCTCTTTCTATCAGAAACGCTATTTCTTGTTTTCCAACTTCAATCGTTAATAATGTTTCTATGCCAGGGGAAACCTTTTACCCCACTAGCGTCACAATGATCTCCATTTTCAAGGGTCGCCTTCAGATATAACCTTAATTCACTCCTTCTTTTTTGTTTGAAGTTTTTCATCTCTTTTCTCTCGCTTTGCCGTTTTTCTCAGGTAAGCGAACACCTTTCAGTAAACCCCTGTTTCCATCACAGTAGGGGGTTACTTGATACGGGGGGGGGGGGGGTATCTATTCTTCAAACCCGCCGGGAATCAGATCTGGTGTAAACATGTTACAGGTGTGGCGCCGCGCCGCGCGCTCTGTTAATGCATGAAACACTGTGAAATGTATGTAAACAGGGCGGCGCACTGTAGTGATCATGCACGCTGCGCCAGGCCCGGTGTACGATCTTTGCTTTTAACTCTGGTGCTCTGTGATCACTGACCCTCCAAACCAAGCCGTGCACGAAAGCCGAATCGCCCAATCATAATCTACCAAATGATCCTTCAAAATTCCCCGCCCCGCCTCGTATAAAGTACTCTAAGTCATTCGTCTTCTTCTACGAGGAGAAAAGATCTTAAGTGTCTTTGCCTGCCTTGCTCACAATGTTCAGTTACCCCCGTGTGGTGTGAGCATGCGTTGTACAAGTTGAAATGCAACATTTTGTTTTATTTCTTGGTCGGTCTTCGTTTTTATTAAAGTAGTTACCAAAGTATGCGGATTGTGCAGTGCACTATCTGAAGTAGATTGCAACCTACCGTCTGCGCACGGAGCATAGATAGATAATGAAGTAACGCGGGCGGGTGCACAATCTAGTCGAGTCACGCATTATCCACGAGGATTCGCATTTCGCCGAGTCTAATAAAGAAAAGAACACCAGGGTATCGCCACGTTTGTCTAATAGCTCATGAACGGACATCTTGCTTATCTCTTCTTTTGAAAATTCACAATCAGAGCTTAGCTACTGATCTCACCTCTTCCTTGGTCTCTAGCTACAATTCCTCTCCTCCATCTTTCATCGTTGTGTGTTTCGATGACCGTTTCGACGTGGTGTTTGGAAGGCAAAGCACGCGCTAAGTGATCAGTGGATTTCCGTGATCTTGGTGACCAACATCGATCTGTTATTGAGTCCAGCTCGGGCTCTGTCTCCGTTGATGGATGGCTAGCTCGTTAGACTAGGAACGTGCCGGCAAATAAATTTCTTTTACGCCACTACAAATTTGGAGACAGTTCACTTGTCAAGGTAAGGTCCTGACTAGCAGATACTGACATTCCCCCCACCTATTAAGTCATGTCACATAGCTAGAAAAGCTATCAGATTGTTCAACCAGCCCATATTATTATTCAGATTGGATTGTTAAAGACTTTTGCTCTTAAACTCAGGCAGCATACTAATCAAGTTACCCAGAACTCATTTTTGATTTCTTATTTGTTCTTTAACTCTGCAGTACATTGGATGTGATCATTGTAGCGCGAGTTGACTCTGGTTTGAACTGTACCAAATTCACTTCTAATTGTCCATCTTTTTAAGGTGACGTTGCTCAGTTGGCGGTGAGATAAATACTTCACGAGTCGAGTCGACAAGGGGGAAAGGTAAGAAAAACGAAATTATGTAATGTTAGACCTGTTTGTATTTTACTGTTTATTGTTTCACTTTAGTAATGTTCAAAGTGCAAATAATAATCTGTTTCATAATTTAGCTTATAACTGTCTTTCGTTCTCGATGATCAGGTAACTGAAATGTAACTTCCTTCATGTAAAATCAGGGTCTCTTTAAAAAAAAATTGTTACAAAGTTTACGAAGTAACACGTTATGAAGGCATTTGTCGAAACTGATTTAAAAAAAAAAAATTATTGAACGGATCATTTATAAAAAGGTGGCTTGTATGACTCGTAATTCTGGTTCACGCAACGGTATGAGATGCTGCACGGATGAGATGGGATATTATCTGGTTATTTATGATAGCTCCAAAATTATTTGGTTGTTTTTGTTTAATGAAGTATGGTATCACCGACGCTTGATTTCTAACTTTGTGAGTTTTTAATCCGTTTTAATATTTGTAACCGTTTGCCTCCTGATTGGGTGGTCCCTGTATTAATCCTATGGGACCGAGAGAATTCAATAGTCAACAGGTTAGTACAGTATAATCCTAAATTATGTCGTTATCAAACATTTTGTTAAACATAATTATATGACTGAATTCTCTTTCGATGTGATATCCAAATTAAAAGACTATTTTACATCGAGGCCTGGACATAAAGACCTCACAATGGATACATAAAAAGCGGTCTATGTAGGCAGATGGTCGTTGTGTACAATACATGTTTATTTACTACACGTTCCAAATGGCAAACGCTATTCAAGGGAGACAGAACATGTGGTCTTTATATTTTTCTGCAGATGGTCACTAAATCACTTTATTAATATGTGAGAATATGATATGAGAGAGATGGCAATGAAGCATTGCGAATGGATGAATCCTACTAAACTGCTAATAAACTAACAATGCTTACAATGTATTTTCGAGGTGATGAGTAGAATTAGTGCACTCCGTGATAAAATTAATTTGTCATTTGCAAGTTTATTGGTTTGTCGCTCATTATTATTATGATATTATACACTAAATTCTGCCTGAATTAGCTCTATACATATTTTACGAGATGAAGTTTATCCCAATTGTTGCAATTTTCTATAAACAATATTTCTATTTTTGAAATATCACTGTCAGTTTCATAATCATGAATCAATTTTTTTCAATAGCTTTAAATACTTTATTTGCAATTCCTATAGCTACTACTACACCAATTTGCTATTATTACATTCGGGTAAGATAGTATAAAGATGATATCTTAATCATGACTGCGATCTGCCAATTTTCCTGGACTACATTATATCATTTTCATTCAGTGCGTACCTTGAAATAACTTTACTTAATGTATGTACCTAGCTATGTTACAAGAAGAATGTGCTTTCAGAAGTCGGCTTCGAGCATAGATCAAAGGCAAATTCTTAATTACAACTCCATTCTAGCAGCTCCCGGCCGGTATATGATGGTATAATAATTAGCCCGTATACTTAGGCATTAATAGGAGTTGGGTAAGCTCAATTACCACCTCTCTTTAAACATTAAATGCATGCTCGTATAAATAATTACGAGAAAAGACGAGACATGCTATGAGAATAAAAGATGTATCCTATTAAACTAGATAATACTTAACAGCCTTCCAAATTCAGAGTGAATTGTGATGACCCGAACGAACCGCTGTCTGCTACTTTATGAGACAGGTATAGTTCGGGTCGTTTCCCTTCGATTTGAGTGGTTCTCTTTCTATTGCAAAAAATAAATAAAAAGGCATAGAAAATCAAACAAATAAACACACAAACAAATAGAAACATCTACAAATTATCCAATGGATTTAGTCAAATGGCTTAGGTAGGACATCATTAGGGTAGATAATCACTATTTTGATATTAACGTATGGTTTGATTGTCAATCAAACCGATTCTTGAGATGTGGCGTTTTAATATCCACGTCATTCCAAAGCCTTCAGCATGCTGATAAACACCACGTCTTAATTATTTATCCTTTAGCCTATCGAAGCAATCGAGGATTAATGACGCGCTTCTTAATGATAAAAAAAGTCATTAAACAAAATTAAAATTGAATATAAAAGACTGTGTGATGACAATACGAAGTTAATATCAACAATAATAATTGGATTTATACAGCGCCTTTTACAGAACGTGCAGGCGCTGTTCCTTTGTCTTTCAACAGTGATCAACTAATTTAGAAGAATTGTACAGGGATGTTTTCGGATGTTTTTTTTCTAAGAAGTCAAGTGAAGTACTTATGTGGAAGCAGTTGCATTTACCATGCATTAGTGAAATGTATATTAGTGCTTGAATGTGGAATAAAGATATTGATAGAGATATAACTACTAGAGAGAGAGAGAGAGAGAGTGTGTGTGTGAGAGAGATGATAACGATATATTGTGGGGGGGGGGGGCGGTGTGGGATAGTTATAGTGGGATGGTTATAGAGATAATATCAGATTCCATTTTTACAAAATATAAAGATAAATTATTTGATATGGTTATTCCATGTTAACATGATAATAAATACATAAATTATTATAGTTACTGGCTCAATCGGTAATTGATAGTTGGATGCAATATTCATGGCATATGTTTGAAATTTATATAAATGACATTTATATTGAAACATTGACATGGTACGTTCATAGTAATCAAACACGTTTTGCTTTGGAATTGAACAGATGAATGGAGTCGCGGATAAAGGATCTTCAGAAACGTGCACGTTGAGTTCGTGGTGTGCACAGGTGTATTCCATATCTGTAATAATTGAAGTGCTCATGCAGTGGGTGCGAGGGGTCATGCATTTTGTTTTACTTTAGAAAGCGCATTTTTCTGATACAGATCTTCTATGGATGTTAGATCGGCTCCTGTGAAAGGTTTTGCTACTTTTCTGGGACGCTCGAGTAGTTTCTTGGCAGCAATTTTAGCGTTTGCATAATAGCAAATCAGGTTGAAGATAAGAACACTACTAGTGAAACAATACTAGTAAGCTCGCTGCTTCTCGGATTCATTATCACTGTTTATCCCAGTTGATCACAAAGACAAATATATAACGCCCCCCCCCCATACCCCTTCCCCTTCCCACATGTCGTGTACCGCGCTACCAAGTTCCAGCCAATTATTATGAAAGGACTGACATTCATCCAGATGACACGCGAGGAATTATTGCAACGCTCCACCTTGCATCGTTAATATACCAGGATCGTGCCTAATAACTTACATGATTGGAAATAAAGTCTGTTTTTATTCAAGATTCCAGGATGTTTGAAGATTTTAATTGTAAAAGTATGGAATTCAAAATATCTAATCTTGGCTGCTCCCTCCTATATTACTATATAATCCTTAACGACGTCACTGTTGATTTCATTGAGGGTTTACGTCTCGTATTTTAGTCGAGTAAATATGAGAAAGATATATTTTCACATTAATTTCTGAACTTTCTATTTATGAATAAAACACACAGAGAGGATAGGAGGGGCTATTTATTTTGATTCTAGCTTTGGGGAAAGGTAGGATTAAACCACCTTTAATAGTCACCTAACGCTTGACGACTGGTTGCTCTTCATCTTAACCTAGGCGGAAAAGATGCTTTAAAAAAAGAATTATGGTGTTTTATTTCGTGCCTTAAATTTGACGGCGAACCGTGGTTCACTCACATGGCTCTCAGTCTAGGAACTGAAGATTCAAACCTCTGCCGGTGCAAGGTGCGTATATCTTACTAGACAAGGTGTTCAATGTACTGTGACTCTTTCGACCCATGTGTTGAGTGGTATCAGAAAGAGTACCTTGCAGGGTTTATTTTCTTGAATGACTGTGCGCTGCCTACACCTGCCAAAGCTATAAAGCTACATGAAAGTGATTGCCCAAAATTTTGTTAGGCCCCTTTGTCATGTTGGTCCCGTAATTTAGGGCTGCATCAAAATGATAATATAATGTGATATGCGCTGTACACACACACAAAAAGAATTTTACTACCAATCACTATTACAATCTTTTTCAATGTAGCTGTAAATGATGACATTATTATGAGTCAATAAAGAGACTCCACTTAATAACGCTTGATACAGAATGTATCTGTTTCTTTTCCGCTGAGCACGGTTGAGAGTGTTTCGGTGTGTATTTCGTGTTGTTTCCACGCGATTGTGAGCTAAACGTTTTAAGACGATAAATAATTACGAAGGCCCTATACGAAGGAGTCAAAATAATTGAAAGGTTTGAGGGCTTTATTATTGAAGGCAACAGGGAAAATTGTCACTGAAAGAGGGGGAGAAAGAAAGAGAGGGGTGTAAGAGAGAGAGAGAGAGAGAGAGAGGGGGAGAGGGAAAGAGAGGGGGTGAGAGAAAGAGGGGAAAGAGAGAGAGAGATAGAGAGAGAGAGAGAGAGAGAGGGGGGGTGGTTGGTATGAGGATGGATAAGAGGAGAGAGAGGGGACACTGAGGGCTTTTTAGGGCACAACTCGGAACAACGGAAGATTGTAGGAGTTGGGTCTGTGAGAGATACGGTGATGGGCATTAAGCATTTTAGACAATGGAGAGAAACTGATTGCAGAGCACTATGAATTGAAGAGGGGGCGGGTAAAGATAGACACACGAAGAAAATTGAAAACGGGGAGGGAAAGAGACAAAGATGAAGGGAGAGAACTACATAATGGGTTCAGACAGCTTGGAGCATTTTTACTTTAGGTAAGTGCCATCGACACGTTTTGTTTTCTAGCTGTCAATCGTAAACACAACCTTCTCTTCATCGGCTACCTCGTGTTTCTCGTGGCAAACCTTCTGCCAATCAATTTAGATAATTGCACATTTCCAAAGTCTTTGGGTTCCTTATAAAATTCTTTCACGGAGGCATCGTGTTTCTGTATTTATTATTCGTGAACCTTATACAAAAATTGATCTTTATACAAATTTCCCCTCAAGTACCTGATACGGCGTTACACTAAAAATGGGAATAATTTTTAATTCACAGTATCTATGAATAATTTGGTAACGTCGTGGCATTTTGGCAATTTCATTTGTACTTTCTAATATGAAGTTCACATTGATATCGCAAAGTCGTGTTAAGGAGTTGCGCCTTTTACAGCTCCTTGGTCGTGTATAACTCTGAGGAAATTTAGTTCATGTCAAAAGATAGGTTAATGCTCTGATCCCATCCAATGAGGGAACTTGCAGAGTTCCTAAACAACGGCACTGGGCCCCTTTTTGTTGTTGTTGTTGAGAGGGGGGGGGCAGAAAACCTTAATTGCTCTTGTTAGGTTTTTTTAAAACTATCTATCAGGTATATATGAAAAGCTAATAGTCTTTGAATCTTTTTTTTCTTTTCCATCTGTTATTATTCAAACAATGAGCCCGGATGGTCTCCTAAATGAAATTGTTTTTGATCAAAGGTGTCATCCCCAAAAGATGCAATAATTTGTGGTCATCATACTTTTTTGCTGAGCATATTTGATATGTTGAAGAAAACTGTATGCATTGCTTATATAGCCGCTAAATTATATGCACAGACAAAATTGAGTCACTATTAATGTTTATTCTTTAGAATACCCATACAGAGATCGATATCATGAAATGCATGGCAAATATCGGGTTCAATCAATTTGAACTACATCTGTTGTATTTTGTCTTGTCTCCATTGATTCCAGCATGTGATATTTAATAGTATAAAACGTTTCAATCAGCGAGTGTATCGATTTTCCGATGTTAAAGTTCTCTCTCTCTCTCTCCCCCCCCCCCCCCCCCCGAACACATCACCTGTTCAATATCGTTAATCTTTCACCTTTTCAACTTCAGCATGTGTGTGTTGTATGTCAATTCACGACACTTTTGTAGTTATTTTTGACTTATTTTTCAATTCTATCTATTGTCTTTTGGGTAACGTGTAACCACATGGATGTAAGGCTGCGTTCATGCTTGATTTTGACGGCCAGAATCAGGCATCTGTTACGTGTTTAGTTTAAAACACGCTTGCGTTCATGCTCACTTTTGTAGAATCACCGAAAAACGGCGATCACGAACGCCGATCGTAAACTCACAAAAAGATGCGTTTACAATTGTAAACGCGTTTAAATGGGGTCAACGCACTGACCTCTAGTGGGTCTACGTAGCATGCACAGTGAAGGTCACACAAGGCCACACAAGTAGAATTGCCTGGATGAGCCAGAGAAGTAAGCATGAACAGCTACACCGTGGAACTGCGATCACGATGAGCGTTTACGATGAGCGTTTCAGATCGCTCATTCTACCTTCAAAATCAAGCATGAACGCGCCCTTAGAATGACGTACGAACGTGTATTTGTTTGCCTCTGTTTCTCTCAATCAGTACTCTGCAAAAGACATGGTGTAAATTTGCAAGGCAAAGCGTTTCCAAGGTAATTCGTGTTTCCTACCGACGTACATGAAATATGTCGTGGTATTGGAAACTTTAAATAAAGTGCCCAATTCTAAACATTTTTGATGAATGAAGTTCCATTGAATCAAAATTATCGTTATTTCCAAGGTTCGTGTTATTTCTAATACCATTAGTTAGCTCCTAGTCACTTCCGTTTTGATGGAATTAATTTTAGTTATCATGTTTTTCATTTCATTTTCAAAAATAAATTGACATAAATAAGTGAAATGAGTCTATTCATCAATCTGTAATAGGCGTTCGCCTTACAGAGTCAGTTAATTATATTAGATAATTATGTTATTGGTTCATGCGAATTACAACATTTACGTTGGAGAAGATTCTTCCAATATATTCTTATCTTGACCGCTTTACCAGTCTCTCTCTCTCTCTCTATCTCCTAGTATTTTGTGTTGTTGCCCGATACATCTTTATCCTCATTCCTACTCGGTGTGAATTATACCCTTTTGTTCACCAATGCAATCCATCTAAGGGACCTCTTGCCCCTTTCCATCAATGGTCCTGTGTTTATCGGTATTTCATCCACCGAATAAAAACTAATGCTCACCCCCGCCCCCTTCCAGGCCGCCCTTCAATGTATGATCTTAGCGACCCCTTTCCTCACATCTCTCTATCTCTCTCTTTCTCTCTCTCTCTCTCTCTCTCTATCTCTCTATCTCTCTTCTTTCTCTCTCTGCACAGTGTTAATCTGCGAGAAGCAATCATCATTACGATTCTAGTTCACTTCGGTTTGTACTCCAGATTGTATTACTTTGTTAACGGATTCCAGATATCTATAGATATTGATTATACCTGGCGTGTTCGAAATGCTAGATTTACAATAATAGTGACATATACCCATCCTTCTCCAAATGTCCTACTTGTAACCCTATTTTCTTTTTTCTTTGTCCTTGTTTTGTTTTCTGTGCACGTCAGTATTCTCATTATTTTGTTCTGCTCACTGTGAAATATAGCCTTCCCCTTCATCAGTCCATTCCATCTAAGGTGCGCTATATAAGCACTATTATACTGATGAGTCTCTGCTCGTTCTGTGTGCTCTGAGTGGGTGGATAGTTATTCGGGCGAGTCCACACCAAGTTTTTTTTTTCCAATTAAATTTAGAAAACTGGAGGGTCCACGGAGTTTGTTCTCTTGAACGAAACGAGGATATTTTCTAATGAAGATGTTGACCTAGGCAAAAAATGCATTGCCATCTTGAATCGTCACGCATCTGTTGAAACCACAAGGTCGTTAGGCTCTTTTTAAAGGACTTGTATACAGTTTTCTGGCTCTTAGCAGACAATTATTGTTCAAGTTGAACGACCTTGAGGTGGTCCATAAATGATTGTTCTGTTTTTGACTGTTTGAGTTTGAGCTCTAGTTGGCGTTAATTTGATCCTGCAAGATGGCTGAGTTGTAGGGCAGTGGTGTCATAATCGGGAGGTCCTGGATTCGAAACCAACTCAATGCGCTAGTGCTCTTTGGTATAGTCTTCATCCTTGACACACAAGTCCTTTTATATGACTTGAAGCAGTAGTTCTACAAATTGTGTATCTACAATCATTATACTTGAATTCTAATTAGCCAGGTTTAATGAAACATTACGAGTAAAACGGGGAATTCATCTCATACAACGGAATAATGTACCCTTCAGAAACTGGGAACTTCATGACTAAAAAGGAAGCACTTATAGAATCAGACTTGGCCTTCTATTTTCTGCTGTCCATCCTTTTTCCCGATTCAACTACAAAAAACGAGTTTCTCAAATTACTCGGGAAGCTTCCTGCTTCATTAATGCCCATTGCACACGAGGCGTTATTTTGTTGACGCAAAACTGCGTCAGCGGCTTGCGTGGCTCATGACGCACCATTTGAGAGTGGCACCATACATGTAGTCATTATCAAAATACAGTGCAGATATTAATAATAATAGCTAGTAAGCGCTTTTCCAGGACCGAAGGCCCTCTCAAAGCGCTTTACAGATATTGCGTGCAAACGTTGGCGCATCTACTAATCAACGCGTTCAGAGGTTTGAAAGCATAGGTATTAGGGACTTTTAGATTCTGCACAACGAGAACGTGGACTGCCCTTTTAAGGCACTTGCAGTGACGTCACATTGCCTTAAAAGGGCAGTCCGCGTTCTCGTCGTGCAGAATCTAAAAGTCCCTAATAACGCCTTGTTTACGACCGTTCTTAAGGAACAAAATATGGTATGAACATACTCTTTCTTTCACCTCGCCTGCACACAATGGTGTCGGGGTTACAACACCTACGCTAAGCTAGAAGGCCCATGCACAAGACGTGTCAGGGAGGGAGTGGGGTGAAGACTGTGTTTGCTCATTAACTTGACTCTTTCTCCATGCCTGTGTATATTATAAGGAGGGTAGGAGGGAGGAGGGAGTCCTTTAATCAAACCTTCTTCACAGGGGTGAAAGAAACAGGTATACCAGATAGAGAGAAATCTCTTGCATGCCTTGCTTGACGGCTTTTCATCGCAGTTTGCCTAAAAACGGCTTAACAGTTTTGTCAGGTCTTCGTACCTACAGCAAAAGACGCTTCCTAACTATCATCACAGATAGATAGTGAAGCTGTGAGAGGCCCTAGACGTAAATTTTTACTTTCCCTCTCATTCCTTTTCCTTTCAATTTCTGTTGCTTATGCCTCCCCTCATGTTTGTTTCCGAAATGTAATCGTATCTTCCACTTTTATTGATGTTTTTTGGTTTTCTATATTTTTCCTCGATGCACTCCAATTGTTCTAACTCTACTTATATGTGTCATCTTCATCCCATCACTATTCTTCCCAAAACATATTCACTTTCATCTTTTCTTTGGAGGCGTCAACATTTGGAAACACTATCCCTCGAAGCCTTGAAAATAAAACGTCAGCAAAGATCTGGCGTAACTCCGTGACATTTGTTCTCCGCGTTACTAGTATTCGCAATAATAGCGCGCATTGCTTCCCGAACTACCTAAGCAACGCCGTCCCCACCGCTCCGACTTTTATCATTGTTGCAATCTTCAAGATGTGCGCGCAACGAGAAAAATAGCGTTAATCTTGCTTTGCGCAGCATCGGACTAGAACAGAGATAGAGCAATGTAGACAGGCCCTTAATGGTTCTCAAATAGACAGGTTCGATTTTTCCTCTTTTCCTATTCGAGCCATTGTGAAGATGAGCGAAGATCTCATTTTCATCTTCAAATTTCACGCCAATTTCGAGCCAAAAGATGAACTCGATTGGAAGGGCAATATTTGATGGATGGCTCGGGAGCAGTATCGGTTTCCTCGTGCAAGGGAACTTGGCAAAGAAAAGGGAGATGGAGAGAAGTAGGGGAATGGATGCGAAAAGGTATTCCAAATAGCTTTTAGCATGGTTCATGGTTTGCAAGATGTGACCGAATAAGTATAGACCTGATCGTCATAGGCGAACAAGGCGGGAGTGGGGGGGGGGGGGGGGTGCAACTTCGAGAACTGTGAAATAGTGAACATTCGGGCAACAGTCACTTCATACCCGGGTAGTCGTCACCTCAATTTCAGGAAGTGATCTTTATAACCTATAGAATATATTTCAATGACACGCTTTATTGCCACAAATTAATCATTTTGTTTATCGTCCGATACATGTATATATTTTGTGAACAAATATTAGCACAATTGTATATACAATGATTGCGTAGTACTGCAAATTGAGAAAATTAAACGAAAACTATCTTTGTGTATCCTCCGCAGACTTGCCTTTTTCCGGGTACCGTAATGGCTACAGAAAATCTTCGAAAGGACGTCTGTTTCCACATATTTCTGTTTTCTAAGAAGTTCGGATTCGTACACACAGACAAGCTCCAGCCTATTTCTGTATGCTGGTCGCATTAAATATTTATAAACGCATTTCAGTAAAAAAAAAAAAAAGTCCCCACGGATTTTTAAAAAAATCTGTCTTTTATGCAGTTGACCCGGGAAAGCCACAGGGGTGTCTAAGGGGCATCCGTACTCCCCATGGCCCTTCTCCGCAGTCAAGCCTAAGGCAAGAGCTCGTTTAGGGGGCCATGCATGCATGATGGATGATACACATTGACGCAAACTCGGCATCCTAGACGACCATCCAGACAATTTTCGTGATTTGTGTTTCTCCGTCTTTCCACTCGTCTGTCATGTCTGTAATTGTTAGTCGCAAATGGAATCGGTTTCTATTTTGGGGTAAGAGTGAGTGGGCTCTGTTGTTGATGTTGTTATTGACCTTTGTCAGGTATGATAAACATTAAGAACCGGGTACTTCTTCCCAGTGATATAGTTATAGGGTGCGTTGATATGTGCCCCTCCCCCTCCCCTTCCCACTCCCCTCTCGTAAGCTTGCCTAAACAAAATAAGAGGCGACAGGGATGGAACAACGGTTACAAGAAGACCACATGATACACACCGTATTCCGTTTCCTTGTACATTTCCCTTTTTATTCACCCTCTAAGGCAGCACCCGTCCTCCTCCACATGATGCAAATCCCATCCCTTGTGCCTATATCTATGCTACACCACTGGTTTGTTTGTTGTTGTTTTGGGGAAAGAGCACTGTTATGTTGTAGTTGTTGATAAGATTGTCAGGCATGGTATATACAGAACGGTTTAGATGTTTCCTTATCTTCGTAAGAGGAACGCCTACATGTCGGTTCCTTTAATATCTTAATTACCATTGCCTTCCCTCCAAGGCACAGGTGACCCCAACACATTTAACAATACGAATAACAATTGCCATAATAGATAATAGCTCGTGGCAAATAATTTCTGCTAAAAAAACTAGAACAATCCGGAAAAATATGGGAAAACCGATAGAATATGCATTACCTAATGGAGTGCGGCCAAATAAGTATAAACAGTGACCCTACTATTAACCATCAATTAATTAGTTGGCCCCACTTTTTGTTTAGTTTGCCTTACTTTTGTCATTTCATCATTAAACATAGATACTCATTGACTAAGCTAGACAACGGATGTTTTGCTTCATCATGTATAATGCCCCATTTCCATTGACGAGTCTATTAGAATGGAGGCGGTGTGACGCAATCGGATCGTCGTCATGCGCGTGGGTTCGAGTCTCGCGCTAAGCGGACAATTTTTTTGGTCCCCTCCCCTCTGATCTCGATGCAGATGAAAACATTCTGTAACTCGGACAGTACGTTCACTGAAGGCCCCTTGTGGAGGTTGGAGAGTCACACACTGTGCACGTGAATACGCTACACATCTTGCAATGAGTAGGGTGTAAGCTATGGTGGCCCAGAAGGTCCATCGTGAAATCGCGAATAATTGACGACGAAATTCACGACGGCGCATCTTTGGTCGTCGCATATTGCGTCATGAATTTTGTCGCGAAGTAGGCCTATACATAACAAAATATACGACCTCGTGAATTTCGACATGAATTTCGCAACAAAGATTCACTATTTCACGATTCGCGACAAAATTCACAACTAAATATACGTACGTCGCATATTTCGTCGCAAATTTCATCGCGAATTTCGTCGTGAATTATTCGCGGTGTCCTTTCTGGGCCACCATAGTAAACCCAGTTGTTTAGCTTGCATGTACATGTATACACAACTGGTAATCTACATACAGATCTTCGGGATGAGACGCGTATAGCCCTTAGAATTTAACATGAAGAAGAAAAAGAGTGAATTTTAAAAGGATACGATTGTCGAAAAGATGAAAACGGAGGTGACTATCCGGACACATAAACAGGAATGTTTGAGTGAAGACTCTTAAGGCCTATTAAAAAAGGGAATAAATCCTGTCGCTAGCAGACCATGTGAGAGGTTTCGTGGTCGAGTGGATATGTCATCGGACTGTGGATTACAAGGTCCGCGGTTCAAGTCCTGCCATGACACTAATGTCCTTTGGCAAGACATTGATCTACATTTTCCACTCTCCACCTAGGTTTTAAATGGGTACCCGGTAGAATGCGAAAGTTAATGTGGTCTGATTAGCAATTGGCGCTTGTAAAATGGCGACTGGCTGGAATGCTCCTCAGGGAGTGGAGAATGTACAAACATTATGTGCGGGTAAGCATGAATCCGAAGACCGGGGTAATGATATATATCTGTAAAGTGCATTGAGAGGGCCTGCTGTCCTGAAATGCGCCATATAAGGACGAACTATTGTTATTATTATTATCTAAAGCCACACTAGTTTCCAATATCCGACCTCGACCATTTCGACCATCATAATAACAATTTTACTGTTAAACGTGTTTAACGTTACAGTCTTACGTCACCGCTATCAACTGAACATCGGTTATTAAATAACGTCTACTGTGTGGTAATTAGTGTAATGGTTTTGTTAGTCATTGCTTTGGAAGAGCCTATTAAAAGGACAGAAAGCCTGGAACGTTCTCTGTACGTCGTAAAAGCAAAATAAACAAAGCGTTTGTGTGTACATTGCATTTAATTGGTTCATGGTAGCCCATTTGGGTTTTTAAAAGAAAATCTAAGTGCAATATAGCCTAGTTGGCGTCGCAATACAATTAATTAATAATAAATACATAGATGAGCAAATAGTCTTTGTTTGTTTGTTTGAAAGTGCATAACTGCGAATGAGACAAACTAAACAAAAGACTTGATTTGTAGTTTAATTACATTGATCAAACTGGCTTGGTGATGATGATGATGATTGTGATAGTGGTGGTGATAGTAACAATGGTGATGATGAGGAGCAAAGGAGGAGGAGGAGGTGTAGGAGAAGAAAGAGAAGGAGGGGAGCATGAACAGGAGACGAGAAGGAGTTGGAGGAGGAGTACGGAGTGGATGACTATGTTGCTGATAAAAGCGGTAAAGAGACGCATATCAGGAGAGAGAAAGAGTGAGATTGTGAGAAGGAGGAGGGTCAGAGAGAAAGACATGAAGACGAACAGTGAAGCGGCATCAGGAGACTGAATCTGGACTGAGAGAAAGAGATTTAGTGAGACTGACATGTTTTGAAAACGCGATAAACTTGGGTTATATATCGGAAAATAGAGAGAGGAGAGAAGTGACAATAAGAAATAGAGAGAGAGAGGGAGATAGAGGAGAGGGTCTAGTGTGGGAGTGAATGTGAAACCAGTACATCCTGTTTCAAATCAATTCCTTCGTCAATCATGTTAATTGGCCACCCACTGTCTCACTAATTTGAAAACAACAACTAATTTTCTGAAGTTAGTAGACCAAAACAGACATAGATATGCCCAAGTGAACACTTATGTAGCTTTATCTATCCTAAGTGACCGATACAGCGTGTGCAATATCATGTAGTTTGCTAATTTATCATTACATTGTCAGTATATGCTAGGTGATAGAAGATCAGCTTCCCAGGGCTCAATAAATTCATCTCTTAATTAAATTCCTTTCCGTGCTTCGGCACTAAGCATCTTTCATTGGTATTGGTCTTAAGTGAGCCCAGGAGATGAATTGTATTGAGCACTTTGAAACAGTTTCAATCACCATTACTCTTCTTTTATTCATTTGTCCATATTATAGAGTTTTACATTTCTCCAACATAAATGCAGTTTTAGTTGATATAACCGAAACAAAATGAAAGCGGAAGGGGTGTCGCCTCCGCATCTCCTCTTTCTACACCCTAAATCACAAATCTAGACATTCATTTAGCATATTTTGTTTGTATCCATCTCACTTTATCATGGCGATATATTTCCACATGGAAAATGTCTATATACTTCCAGCATGACAGCATAATGATACAGCCCTATTCTGGATCGGATGTCACTTGACCGCAATCGAGACATTTCTAAATATATATGAAGAGAGTTACCCTATATAGTTTTCCTCCTTGAATTTGTTGATTGGGTGTATAATATGATATATGATTATGATCAGTTGTTGAATTCGTGGAATGGACGACAGCTCCTTCCTTAATTGCAATGTAGTCAATGAAATGTTATTTTAACACAAAGCGAAGTTAATTGCAAACCTGATCTAAGTAAATGCCTAGTCCTAATCGTAATCCTTACCCTAAACGTTACCAGAACACAAATGCCCGATCCCCAAGTCCTTTGTGAAACAAAATAATAAGAATATTCCGAAGTTCACATCTTTCTTAGATTACGGTGACGGTTGTTCGATGACTTTGTGTTCCCGCCCGATGTGTGTGGACCAAACTATCATGCCACGTGTTTAGTTAGTCCCATATACCCATCCCTGTCTCCAGTCGTAGAGGTTTCGTGGTCTAGTGGATACGTCACCAAACTGTGAATCACATGGTTCGCGGTGCGAGTCTCGCCGCGGCACTAATGTCCTTTAGCAAGACATTAACCTACATTTGCCACTCTCAACCCAGTCGTAGTAGTAAATGGGTACCTGGAAGGTGTTTATTCCTTTAGTACTTTGAGCGCCTTGATGTCCATAGCAAGGGTAATAATCCTTCGTAGGCGCCTTGAGCATACCCTGGAATGATACGTGCGTAATACAAAGGTAATATCATCGTTATAAAGCCTGAAGTAAATGTCGCTGGGGCAATGTTGGATCCCCGATTGTTGAACACAACTATGTTCTTTTGGCAGGTTTTCTCAAAGTAAACCTGATGAGGGAGGGAGGGGGGAGGGAGAGTGAGAGAGGGAGAGATAAAGGAGAGAGACATGGACAAAAGAGGGAGGGAGGGTGAGTGAGAGAGAGAGAGAGAGAGAAAGCGAGAGAGTTAGGCAGGTGACAGGGGAAATAAAGGTTCAATGACTTATGTTCCAGAGATAATTATTGCTCAGCGGTTCTGACATAGAGGGAATTCCTAGCTTCCTCCCGGGCTAGATCCTTTACCTACCCCCTTACCCTAACCCTAATTCTTATCTAAAATCTAATTTCATCACTAAATATAACCCCGAGTACATTTCTCGGAGCGAATGTTGGGTGACAAAGCAATAAAATAAAAGAGCAACTGCATGCCCCGCTCGAGAACTCCCTTTTCACTCTCACTCTACATTAATCTCTCTTTCTGACTTTCTTTCTTTTAAACAAAAATCTGTCTCTCCCTGCACCCCCCTCTCTCTCTCTCTCGCTCTCCCTCTCTCTTTCTCCCTCCCTCCCTTTCCCATCCCTCTCTCTCTCTCTCCTTTTCTCTACCTTTTTTTATCGCTACGCCCCCCCCTTCTCTCTCCCCCTCCTTACCGTCTTTGTTGAGCTTGCCTGTGTCTTGTGTTTGTTTTCTAAGAAGTGTTTTTCACCGAGAAATGCTCTTCGTTTTCGGTTTTTGTTCGGTCTTCCACTAGAAAAGTAGTTCAGAGAACGTCTACTTGTTGTAACTTATTGGATGAAGTGATCTACGTAAGACAGAATTTCTATTCTGGGTTAAAAGCTTATTCCGATAGAAAAAATAAAAAAGGAGAGATATGATTAAAGAAAGAAAGAAGAGGAAGAGGGGGAAAAAGAAGGGAAAGCGAAGTAGAAGCGGAGGAGGGAGAGGAGCGCGTTCCAGCAGGGTAAGCGTTTTTCACCTTCTTCTCTATATCTACATGTAGGTGTAAAACTGTACTTAACCTGGTGTGAAATACTGTGTCACATTCTCATCACACATATTTTAAAACTGCTGCATGCATATGTACTTTGTACTTCATAGGTGATCCTCCCAAAAGACTCCTCTGTGGAATTTTAACAAGAAGTTAAAATCATGAATCGTTCTTTGCATGTGCAGTCTTCAATGAACCCGTTGAAGCGAATATCAAAACCAACGGATTCAGATTTGACCATCCCATTCCTTCCACCATCAACCATCCCTCATTGTCATGCGTTCGGTCTAGGAGAGCCTTAACCTTAATCTCGAATCACCATCCCCAAGTGATTCTGGACGCTTTTAGGCTATGTGCTATCTGCTATTGATCCGAGGTCCCCCGTGATGTGATTTGCGATGCTAATGGTGTAGTGTACACCAACCGTAAACTCCTTCTCCGCGTCGTGATGTGGTCGGTGGCCGGGTTAATGACCAACGTTAGGAGGAAGGTAGACAGGCGAGATGGTGGGGAGGGACTGGGGGAGGGGGTTCATAGAGAGATGGGAGATAGGGGGACGGGGGGTGCGAAAAAAGAAAGACTGAGAGGAGAGAAAGAGGAAAGAAAGAAGAGAGTGTGTGTGTGTATGTGTGCGTGCGTGCGTGTGTATGTATGTATGTGGGTGGGTGGGTGTGCGTGTGTGTGCGCGTGAGTGCGTGTGGGTAAATGGGAGAGAGGGAGAGAAAGAGAGGGAGCGAGTGAAGAAAAATAAAAGATGAAGAGAGGGATCGAGATAGGGATGGAGAGAGGAGGATGAGGTAGCGGAGAGAAAAGGAAGAGATAGCGGAGAGAGGCGGAAGAAGGGAGGGAAAGTGTGTATGGAGATAGTAATGTCGATAGGGTGGAGAGGGTGCTGATAAGAGGGGCTGACCGTCTGAAGACAGTGGCACATCAAGGATCCATTTAGGAGTGCACAGGTATAAAGCGAAAGTGCACCTATTATAAGAAGGGAAGTGGATGAAATGCGAGAGAATAATGTCATCTGACGAGCGTAGAGTGCGATAGAGGCTTATAATAATGCTCTTTTCATGTTGCCTCCCTTTTTCGTTCCCGAGTTCTCTTCTTTGTTGTCCTGATGTGAGCGAAGAATTATCCCACTGCCCCCGGAACCAATACCTCTTGATGCGAAAACGAAAGTCTCAGTGGATGGGAGTCTTGTTACAATATACCCTATACCTAGCCCTGGATACAGACAATACATAAAGTTGGATTGTTACACAAAAAATAACTTTGTCTGACGAAATAATGCGTGAGATTAGATGAAGTTTATTATTTGTATGCCTATTGATGTCGCCAAAGAGTTTTTGTTATGTATTATCAACAGTAGATATGAACAAACTGACTAGAATAACAATGTCCTATGTCTACTATTAAAGTGAAATTAGATTGTTTTTAAAATCATTATACATGCAGTGTACCATCCCTTCCAACATTTCTGGTGATTTTGTTAATTGCCCTTATATCATAATCCTTGCTTGGAATGCTTACAAAGTATCCATACACCACGAATAACCCTTTTAAAAGTATTTAATTTATACGGTCTATTCATGAATCACGTCCGGTCCTTTTGTTTTCATTGTCCATTTTGTGACCCACTAAAGCTACACTTGTCTCTAAGAAGCTAGACATCCTTTCCAGCTGTTTTGATCACGTTGATCCAGCAAGAGAAAGGGTCAAGATTAACGGATGCTCTTGGGTATCCCACGAGAGACATAATATCTTTAATTCATGGCTCATATCTCAACAATTGAGAATATGGATTTGCTCTGATTTCCCGAATAGCCTGGTTTAACCACAAGCAGGAGATATTCAATAAAATCGATAAAAATGAGTAAAATATGAAAGATAAAAGGTGAATGGGACCGAGGGGTACTTGTACGAGAGGAAAGAAAGGAGGAAGAAAGGAAAAGGGACACTCCCGTTTTCTTTGTTTACTGATAAAGGTCCTTGAAATTATCCCAAATTCAAGTGAGATTTAATAAAACAGGTAAAAAATACGAAGAAGATCTGTAAAGAGGGAATAACAACTTCCGATATCGACCAATAGATTCTATTTGTTTGGGTGTCAGATAAATCGTCCTACTTTTACATCTTTAATGATATTAACTCGATCTTAAATAATATCAGCTTTCGATGACGAACAGCTAATTTCTCGATGAAGATGGAATATTCCAGTAAATCTTATCTATTTAACTATCTATGACTTTTTTTTATTATGAACAAATAATACGACGATGAAGATGATTAATCCTTTGATGCGGTGTCCCCCCCCAAAAAAAAATATATAAATTAAACCAATAAGTCTTTTTTTCCCTGTAGTTAAGGCACTTATAAATTTTGGTTTTTAAAAACAAGATGGGTTAATCAGGAGAGAGCAAGAGAGTACAAGTGCTGTGGCAATGATAAATACATTCAGAATTTGAGTTTCAATGCGCTGTGTAGAATTTTCAAGTACGACAACAAAATTTGATTGCTTGAAGAAGAAGTTTATTGAAGTATATATTTTGAAAGTGCCTTATCATCTCTTCAAATATAAACGTTTATGCAGATGAATATGAGGTCAACTCAAAAACTGTTTTCCGATAACTTAAATTTTGACAATCTAAATCTAGACAAAGCCTGAATGCCTGACATTATGCAAACTGCATAATGAACATGCTGAATGCTTAACAAACCTAATTGTATACAAATATAATACTGGTGATTGTGTATAAAACTATGAAGAAAAGCATTTTGCAGACGCAAATCACACAATATTATTCAAGAAGGATGCAGTGTTATCTCACCTTTTTCTCCCACTCTTTATCCTTTGATCTCTCTCAATCCCTCTCTAATCTTTAATTTACCGCCCCCTCTCTCCCATCCCCTCGATTCATTTTTGTTTTGATAGATAGCCATTACATTTTAAAAGACTTTGGACAATATTGTCCGATCGGACAGCTATAGTCTTCATTTTTTATTTAATAATACGAACAGATATTTCACAAATTTTCGATGACACCAAGGTGGTAAAATAAAGGGATGGAGGGGGGCAATTAGGCCCTCTTGTTTCTCCAAAATGACTCCTCCTTACGAATAACAATTTATTTTCAACGTTTAGAGAGACCAAGAAAGGTGAGATACTACACTATATTACATTTTGCTTCATGGCGATTATTCTTTTGAACGTCTTGTGTCTCCCCGAAGATACTCTGGTGCCCTGATTTCATCAATCGCATAATGAGCCCCTTTCTAGGAAAAGTGCAAACCTTAATTTGCTCGTTATTGATTTCTTGATGTGTATTGTGAACTTCAGTTAGTCCCTGAACCTGAAACCACTGCATAGCATTTACAGATCTAATGAAATACGTCTGCTGTTTACAAAGGGGATGTTTGTATTGTGTGTGTTTGTATAGTTTGTATGTCACGCCCCTACCCCAGTTTTTCCCGAAGCGAATTGATCTATTCAGAGTGAAGCGTTAGAATGAAGTCGTCACTAATTCAAATTTCTGCATCCGCAACGTCTTCTAGGGCTTATTGTAAAAAGGTGAATTCCTATGTCTTCGGTGGTTTATTTATTTAGTTCTGCTTGGGAGAGGGGGGGGGGGTAGTATGCCCACCCCATCGCAGTTACAGTTTTGTTTTTAAAAGCGAGTTGATCGTTTCAGAGTCAAGTTCCTAAATGAGCTCGTCATCAGTCCTTATCTCTACTTCCACAACACTATCCAAAGCTTATTGAAAGTAAACCCTTTTTGCGTGGTGGATATTCGTCTAGTTTCCCGAAATTGATTGATTTATTCACAGCCGAGCTTCTAAATAAGCCCATCAATACGCTTCTACTTCTCAAACCGCTATGCCTATAGTCTTACCGCAAGGAAGTATTCGAAAGTTGGTGTTTTAGGTAGCCTCCCCCTACCGCAAGTTTTCCCCTATTTTACGAATCGAGTTGATCAGCAGTCACACTTCCGAATGAACCAACTCACGTCTCTATTCCAACAAATTTATGCCTCCCTGTGAATCTGAAAGTGGACTTTTCGACAGTATGGACACCCATGTGTTATCTTTCCGAAGCGAATTGATCTATTCGGAGCCAAGCTTCTGAATGAGCTCATCGTCAAATCACGTCTCTCCTTCAAACACGCTTTCCAAATATTAGCGCAAGATAAAACGTTCCCATTGCTACAAATTTTGTTGTAGCTCGATAAGGATATACGTTTACAAAGTAGACGCTGAACATTATGATTCCCCGGGAATTGCTTGAGCAAATCTCTTTACTAACAGTCAGGCAGTCAAGGTTCCAGAGGTGAGGTGTTACCTATTTACGCCACTGCTGAATAAACGCTCTTCAACTCTTTGATGCGTTCCCATTGCTTCGAGAGAGAAACAATGTCTCGATGAAGGAGTAATGCGCAGCTGTGCCCAAACTAGCGATTGATTATTGATAAGTGAGGATGGTCCTTGCTTCTGCTGTGTAACACTGTGACCATGATATTGAGTAAAATGATGAGGGCATTGGAAGTGAGACGAGGTGCACGGTTATATATATCTACAATTCAGATTTTGTTTCTACGTATCGATCTGTCAATTACCTCAATTATTGAGTCACCTGGTTTACATTCATGAAGCGACATGGTTGGCGATTGATTTTAAGGTTGTCCCAGGTTAAAGTGTTAATATAATGTCTCTGTAAAGATAAGGATAGCGCTCCAGAAAAATAAGATCAATATATCTCGCTCAATATCAGGGTCCCTTGTACACAAGCCAAGGACCACAAAATAAAAGGAATCATCCGATTTATTCCATTTCATTGCTACTAAACTCACTAATCATTTCGTTTTTGCTCTCAATTCAAGCGAATCGTATGACTTAAAGGCATCGTTTAACAATATTAAATCTGAGATGCACGGCCCTACTTATCACCAGTGTCCTATGGTGTAATATTGAAGCCCTAAAAAAAATCGCGCTTCAAAATGATCAAGAAGTGCCTCAAAAAAAGTAAAAATCTTTGAGTGACCAGTTTATACTCGTTTTCCCCAATAGACTGTAGTAATTCCAATCATAAATATCATGATAATCAGACAGGCGATCGGCTTGTAGAAGCCATGGGGTTCCTGACTGACCTAAAGGTTTATAATTATCATTGCAGTATGAGCTAAATCCAGGATTTTGTTTCAGAATCTGAGACAAAGTTACCGGATCCCTTTAAATATAGATATTAGTGCATTTAATATGTTACTTTATCAGAAACAATGTTCTACCTTGTCTTATCACTCTGTTTGATATAAGCTGCATTTTACCATAATATGTATATATATATATATATATGGGTATATATATATATATATATTTCATGTTAACACTCCTTGTAATGTGTGTCTCTGATATATATATCTAAAGTTTATACCATCCATTTTTATTCGCTGTCACTCCTGACCTCAGTCCTTCCTGTTCGGTGTTATTAATAATGATTATAATATGATGAAAAACAACTTTCATCAATTCAGCTGGAAGCGTGCTAAATCTGACACGAACACTGACATCTATTACTGACAGTTCAATGCTTGTACGCAACTGACCGGAAATTCGCACTAAATATTTACGTGTGGTATAAATAAAATACTACATGCCTTGCTAGAGAGTTGCTATCTCTCTTTCGGTTTCTCTGTCTTATGTCTGTCAGTATTTTCCAAGACAATTTCTAGTTAGTCCCGTCAATATGTGCACTCTTAGAAAGCAAGAAAAAAAGGCAGGTAAAATGTATGCAATATTGCATTGACTAAAGATGTAACGTGCATGTTTCTCGGGTAAAATCTTACAATACCCAATATTCGATAACGATTACCCATTTTATTACCCCCAAAGTGGGTACATGCACCTTAACCATTCGTGTGTGAACTCTCACCCAACCCAAATGCAAGTTTGTTTTTTTTTAAACCCAAAGTTGCGTAATTTACCCATGCAATTGGTTTTAGAATGCTGCTGTAGCCGTAAAATGGTTGGAAGGGGGGGGGGGGGAACCAGGATAAAACGTGTTATTCCATTCGTTTAGTATTAGGTCTCGGCGATGACCAAGACCAAGATAGAGACATCAAACCCTGAGGCTGGTCTCGCAACATAAACGGTATAGAACATGCTTAACAGCTACTATCCAAAGCAGTTCTAAATAATTTACATGACTAACTACCTTTACATCTACCTAAGATGACGGTATGACGCATGCGTACTTGTAAGTCTATATAAGCTTTTTAAGGCAATTTTGAAAGTAGACAGATGAAACCAGTGATGAAAGTACCTCTTAAGAATGCATCTAGCGATTGGGCGCAAAAATGACACATAAGTGACACATAAATTACACACCCATTCCCTTGTTTAATATTCGTGTTTGTATAGCATGTTCTTTACAGAAATGGACACCAAACCACCGACTTCAATGATAGTAAAACCTCATCACTCACGACCAATGTCTCCATGTGATTACATATTTTAACATACCATGGCTATATGTACCATACACCTCTATTTCTCTTCGCTCTTTGCGTACCCTTTAAAGGTTTTTAATTATGTATCTTTCCTCACCTAGTTACACACTTGGCGGTGCTGGTACATTAAGCCTATTACTAATTTACTGGACGATGTACTGCGAAATTTCTCCCTCAAGCTTTCCTGTCTGGGATCATCCATCAATAATGTGACGGAGATCACACGTAAAGCTCCTCTTATTCATCAGTAACGATTTATGACCAAATGACCGGAATCTCCTCCCTGTAAATTTACAAAGATTCCAATGTGGCCCTGAGGGTCATCATCTAGGCGCCGGTGGAGAGAGTTGACATTTTTTCTTCTTTATACAAACTCAATTATAGCGTTTGTCCGAGGACAGAATCAGAATCGGTGCTCCTGGATGGGGGAAGGGAGGGGGTTGGGTCCCTTTGTATAAAGTGTTCCTTTTCTCCCCAGAAAGTGATTTTGGTCCTCCCCATTCCCACTTTGGAAATTGCTCCACCACCCCTGGAAAGAATTTAATGAAGATTATGAGAATCATTTTAAGACCTCTCATTCCGACAATATTCTCCTTAATTTTTCTTATAAAGAGTTTCAAATGTTATAAAAGAGTGTATCCCTCGGGACTGATAACACATCGATACTTCGTTACTGAAGTAATGAGCGATGAGATCATATTTTATTTCACTGTCCTCTTGCTTTTTTGATCAAGGCTTAGTATTCATTTATTATAAGAACTTTGTATTTTAATATTATATACACCCTCGGGTGTTTATAACGGATTATATTCATGAAATCAGAAGCAAATATGATGAAATAGACAAATCGTTTTAACTTTGCAATTCATGACAGCAGCACGCATTTGTCAAATTCAGCACGTTTCATAGCTAGCTTTTACAAGATATAATATTTACTGAGTTGAATATATCTAGCTCTAGCGTCTACAAAGCATGATCTGCCATGGTCTTTAAAGAGGTACGAGTTGACGAACAAATCAGCAGAGAATCCATGAAAAGAACACAGAATGTCAAAAACTAAAAAAGTTATCTGCCGAATGATTTTAGTTGAAGATACAAGATAAGGTTGAGTAATGACCGAATGACCGAAAGACAAGAGAATATACCTTCTGTCAACGCATCATGTAGTCTCATATGTAGACGTGTGTGTTAATGCCTTTTTTATAATTCAAATCATTAGATGTTGATGGCCAAAGCAACGAATATCTAAATAAACAAGTATGGCAACATTTAGAATAATAATAATAATAGCTAGTTCTTATATAGACAATTTAGAATGACCTTCGACGAGTTTCTTTTGAAATACGGAACTCAACTTAAATTCGTTGAGTTCCTTTAATTTCTTCCACGCCATCTCCCGAAGCCTTGAGCCCGTTCGTTAACCCGTGTATTGTTTTGAGATGGGGTAGGGTAGCTGCCGATGGGTGCATTCGGGGTAATGGACTTGAATTACCCGGCGCCATTATGTATTCGGTGTATCAAAGTCACGCTGTCTTACGCAGGCGGTAGCGTATCGATAGAGCGGGAAATGAACGGGCGCGCGGGAATCGATAATTACGGTATAATGGTGTCAAGTGTCTAACTTTGTGATCGAAATCTTCAGTAATACCACAGAGGGGTAACGGCGAAAGAAGGAGTGGGGTAGAGGTGGGGTGTAGAGAGGGAGATGTGGGGGAGGGGGGGGGGGATATAATAGGAAGAGAAAGAGAGAGAGAGAGAGAGAGAAATAGAGAGGGAAGGAACAGGGTAAAACATGACATTATGATTGCACAGAGGCTATAAGAGAAAGCAAGAGACAGATATGGTATGGGGAGAGAGGGGGTGTTACATCGTATATTAGAGAGGGAATAAAAGGGATCAAAGAATAAAGAGTGAGAGAAAGGGATGAAAGAGAAAAGGGCGATAGGTGAGATGGGGAGAAAGGGAGAGAATGGGGAATTTGTAAAAAGGGAAGAGAGTAGAACAATTTCAAATTTGAGAGTGATGCGGAATGAAACGAGCGGGAGAGTATGGGCGAGAAGGTAAGAGAGTTAGAATGGGGAATCGAGAGAATAAAAAACAAGGATGAAATAGAACAAGATCCTTTACGTAATTTTTCGCCAGAGGATACATTTAACTTATTTAGCTATCCGTCCGTAAGAGAAAATGGCGACAATATTGTGGATTATTATGAGTATGAGTATGTCCTTCCTATACATTTCTTTTCTCAATACCAATCTTTCCCGTTCGATAACTTTATATCTATTTCATGCAAAATGAATAAAACTTGAATAAAATAATGTCACCCAAACAGTTCACATGGACTCTCAGAAATTCGCTACAAATCAGATATCAAAAACACAATACAAAAACAGTGATCCTGCAAGCCGTAACCATACCACCATTTAACCTTCTTCATATTGTCTGTAGCAGACGTGGGTGCCGAAAATCGATTGTTTTTGGATTTATTAACGGTCTATGTGATACCGATAGGCGCTATCGAATCTGCAACGGAAGCTTATTACAACTGTTTACATTCATATTGCAAAGCCTTTTCCTTTTTTGAAATTAATAAAGAAACACTAAAACAAAAACAGTTTCTGCTATATTTCTTAGTACCCGAAATGGATAATGTTCTTTTAGAGTAGAATCTACCGGGAATAGATGAACGCATGCCACCAATAACATGACCTCATTTTGAATTGATGGCAACAGTTGTTCTGGACATGATGGATTACAACTCGCGGTTTCGCTATCCCATTGGTTATTTGTCACCGCGTAATTGCACGATTGTCGATTTGTCATTTCAAATGTTCATAACAATTATTTGTTTTCATGGCATGTACACTTCTATTATTATGTGCCCTTTGAAAAGCTTGTTTTTTTTTATTCATTGTTTTATAAGTGGGAGCAGGCGCGTACGCAGGGGGGGGGGGGGGGGTTGGGGTTAAACCCCCCCTTGAGTTCGTTTTCATGTGTATGTTTTGTGTGTTTTTTGTGAAAACCCCCGCCTTTGAGTTTTTTTCTTCTTTTTTATTAAAAAAAAAAATTAAAAAAATTATGCCAATGGCTGACCTAAAAAAGGTGACCTTACCCCCCCCCCCCCCCGCCTTTTCAGCGGGTGGCTGAGTCGTTGCGATTTTTTTTGGACTCCAAAAAAAAAAAGTGTCCGCTTAAAATAATAAAGCTGAGTCGTTCCGAAATTTTGGGCCCGATTTTAACCCCCCCCCCCCCCTTGAACAAATCCTGCGTACGCCACTGAGTGGGAGAATTATTCTACACGTACTATTGGGTTGAAAGTTTAGATCTAGTTAAGGTAAAATAATCCTAGAGCTGTCTCTTTCTACATATGTTAGTTTGGAATAATATCATCGTAGAAAATAATGTCCACTGAAAAGGATTGCTCTTCAACGCCTTTTACGAGAAATAGCTGAAGATTTTCGGATCAGACTGTCACTGCTGCTTCTGCCAAATGTTTGTGTTGTCCCATATATACCATTTCTGTGTGCAGTATACATTATATTTCCAGCAGGGTTGAGTCAATTTCGTTTTATAGTATTCATTCCAAAAAATACTTCAGTATATAAATGAATTCGTATGTACCACCCGTCAACCTATTCATATTCATATTGCTTCCACACAGGTTCTTTCACATTTTAATCGTATGGCCAGTACTCATCTTTTTGTGTAGTTCAGGATATTTTCGGGACAGACCTGTACTTCTGTCAATTCGTTCTGACACGACGTGTATGCTGGGGATCGTGAGGGATGGATGTCCAGGTGTGTGTGTGGGCGGTGCGTGATGTTGTGTGGGTGTAAACATGAGAGTGTCGAGGGTGAGAGAAGGAGGGTGTCTTTGCGTTGATTTTCACCCTACGTTCTTACACGTGCGGACCAATCACGGAGGTAGTAAGTCACGTGACATCTCCCTTTCCCAACCCCGCTCTTTAACTTGGAAGCACAGCATCTCAAACTGTATTCTTCATTCATGTTGGAAGTTGTCAATGTCTCAATTAATTTCCAAATACATTTATATTTAGATATTTCTAAATATTTCTTAGTATATAGTACCTCGCCTTTTGAGTACTCTTATTCCAACGTCGTCATCCTTCAGATTCATGCTTAAAGACACAATCTGCGATATTTTCGCTTAACGACCTAATTCCGAATATAATTCAGGTTATCTTTGCTTTTCTCAACGATATTGATATCCATTTATTGAAACATTCCTTTAATTAACAGTCACATGCAAAATTACGAAGTAAAAATAGAAGTTTGAAAAAGATCCTGATTGGTATTTTAATCTGTTGAAGGTTTTACCACGTGGGAGCAGTGAGGTGATCAATTATCAAAGAGGTAAGATCTGTCATCATCAGCTCGAATTTGCCAAATAACCGGCTATTTTCAGACTCCGAGGGATATTATCCCGAGGCTCGAAATAGCGTCTTCACCAGACCGCTCATCACAAACTAGCTCGGACGGGCGCAAATTAGCCCGCTATTTCCCAAATAGCGAGATATTTTTTAAACAAGTCCAAGATTTCTCGGGATATTTTGTCGACCAAATATCCCGCTAATTAAATCTGCAGGCTGATGAAGACTCAAATTAATTTGCAATCGGGATAGTTTAAATAGCGGGTTATTTGGCAAACTCAAGCAAATGATGACAGGCAAGAAAGAGATATCGGCGAAAAAGAGCTAAAAAGATGGTAGTGAGACCGTGATTATCATTTCAAAAGTGTGTTTAACCATTGAACCTTTAAGAGCCAAGTGGGACACATAATAATGGGAGGGCATCTGTTGCAATCTCTCAATCGAGACCGAGACGAGTTTGATAGTCTGGTCTCAGCGATTGAGAAAAATGTCGTAAATTTTCAAATTAATTAGGTCCTAGTCAAAGTGATAAAACTGTTGACATTTGCAGAGAGAGGGTGAGAGAGGGAGTGGCAAATGAAAAGAGCAACCGAGAAAGGTACACTTGGGAGAGAGGAAAGGAGGGAGAGAGAAAGAGAGTTGGGTATATTTATAAGAATACATACAAAGATAGAGCGCGCTAGAAAGGCATACAAGATGAGGGAAGAAAAAAACAGTGATAGAATGAGAGAGAGGGAGAGAGGGAGAGAGAGAGAGAGAGAGAGAGAAGGCGGGGGGGGGGGTGCTAAAGAAAGAGACGGGAAAACATAAGTCCAAGATGGGGAGTAAAGAGAAATAAAGAAAATATTAACATCAAGAAGAAAGAGAAAACGAGATAGATAGATAGAGAGAGAGAGATTTTTAAATAAAAATAGATTAAGCCATAATATGGCTTGTATAGTATATCAAAACGGATATAGACGTATGTCCACTTGAAGACCCCCCCCCCCTCCAATATTTACTCCTCCTTTATTTCATTTAAGAAAATGAGAGCTCAATGCTATAGATTAGCTCTTTAACACCACATTTTTATGAGTGCCTTGTCAATAGAAAATTTATTCCACATTTAATAGGACGTCCAAACGCTCGACATACATGGGGTGTCGCTAGGGGGTGACTAAGACGCCCCCAACCTGAGAGTCAGTATACATGGTATAGGAGAGTTACGAGAAATATACATTTGCACGTTATTTTCCCTTTTTTACTGAACAACGCCTTCCAGAAGCAATGGACTCCTATTTGGGTTCGATACAGAAAGAATTTAAGCCCAATTTACCCCCCCCCCCGCCCTCCGCCACCAAAAAATGAATAAAATTACAAATCGGACATCCAGGTCGTTGTTATTTCTACAAAGGGACCCTACTTGTCCTTTTCCGAAATGTCTGTCAGAAAATATTGACTTTTTGTTTTTATTGTCATTTTCATAAATTACAAAATCTGAATACTTTTTGCTTTCTTATTCATTTCCCCCTTTTTTGCTTATTTTTATTCGTCAAACTTGGCAAATTATGAGCATTCGTGGTCCTACTGCAACCTCTCTATTTCAAAAAGGTTTCATGCCTCTCTGTTGTTGTGAATTATATCACCTGAGATTTAGAAAAATCGGTTTGGAGACCTCGTTTAACTCGGGACGTCAAGAGACGGATTTCCATCAAACCTAATTTCAAACACTTTTTGTCTACTTTTTTAAAAGCCGCTGGCAATGTAGTAAAGTAGTTCAGTTTACACGACAGTCCGTAAACTTTAAGTTTATATCGTGGTTTTAGGCTTCTAAGTTACCTTGTATGGACGCACTCGTAACTATGAAACTTTAAGTTTACTCGAAGTTTTATAAACCACGAGACGGCTTGGGGATAACTACGAGCAGCAGGGGAGATGGGGGTTGGGAGGGGGGGGGGGGGTCCTCACTCGATGTTTATGTGCCGTGCGGACGCAATTAAAATGAATGCTTGCCCGATAAACTCCAGTTCTGGTAAAAAAAAAGAAAATTAATTCTCACAGAATCAAACGAAACTTACACTGAATGTTCAAGATTACAAATAAATGACATGTGCCAAACAATTTTGGAAGAAAATGTATACTGGCTGAGTAATGAGCATAGAAAGACAAGGAAATCAAGGTAGTACTAGCCCCGACACCATGTGTGTTGTCCCATATATAGCTTTCTGTGTACAGTGCTTGTTACTTTACCAAGACTCGGTCAAATTTATTATGATTTTGATGACCCGAGAACCTTGCAGTGCATACCAATACTTACATGCTACATGATCAACTAATTCTGATCCTTTCCACACCTTTTCTTTCACAATGCAATCGCATTACCAGTACTAAAGTTTATCTTTAACTTTGAATACTCGTTGATGCGGCCCTGTCGTTATAGTGGTTCGTTGTTCATATTATAACGTCGATGTTTCATAAATGTACAGTTTAAACCAACGCAGATGTGAACATAGCCAATGTTCCCAATGCCCTCGCTCAAAGAAAAATATGATCGTATAAAAACGAGTAAACTTATTTGAATTTCTTCACTGGCCTTTTGTTTGACGTTGTCGCATTAGATCACTATGTACAGCACTCATTTTTGCATCCACAAAATAAATTGTTAACTTAAAACCTTTTTATAATGTTTCATTACAATTGGATTAGTGTTGAACTTGATAAGATCCATTTTTATACTGAAAACATTTTATTGACTGCATGTAATCATAACTTGTTCAAGCTAACCGCAAGATGGCGATACAGACGAGCTCTCCTCAGAGCCAACTATACACAGAGTTTGGGTGGCTTGGTTTCATTGGGTAACAACATGGCGTATATTCTTTTGTTTTTGTTTTGTCCAACAAAGCAGTAGTCGCCAAATTATGTCTAACTCGAACCGGGTTGGCCAAACTCTGTGTATAGATGGCTCTAACTCTCCTCCACTCCTGCCGTCAAGCGATATGATTCTCTCACCCAGTTTTCTGCTCTCTGCTTCCTCGATATCACAGGGGCTCCGATATAGTTTATAGAACTATAGAATTCATATTCAGTCCAGGATTAATCTTTGTATTCCAAACTGTTTTTTTTTCTTCATCGCAATTTTCTGGGCTAGCAATGTGTTTAAAAAACAATGATCACCTGATAACATTGGCACCATCCCATCCAATTTTATGTTCAGTACTTCAGTATACTGGGGCGCGTTCTTCAACACATGAATGAGACTTGTTATTTAATCTAAGCACTATTTTGTCTTCTTTTAATCTCTCCCGTTTAGTATTCTTTCTGCTCCCCGAGTCAGCAGACAGCACGATACTCAGTGAAGAATTCCACAGGAGGGAATGACAGCTTGGCGGCAAATTCTAAGGTTGGTGGAAGTTTAAACTTCATTTTACCTCTTTTATTGTTTAACTCTTTGTGTTAAAGTCTTTTGTTAATATGCATTATCTTGAACTTTTTCAAAGGCTTTTGTTTTATTGTGCAATTTGCTTTTAAAACTTAGAAGCTACCTTTGTTGAGTAAATTCTATATATAGCAGGAATATAAACAATCTAACGAAAAATGAAGTACTAGACAACAGGTGCTGCGTCAGGAATTGGACTTGTCGTGGTGACCTGTAGCCCCTAAAATGCCGTATCTGACAAAAGCTTATGCGTTGCAGAAGAAATGGGTGTTAATATTCTTTATTCTTTTCCATGTGATGTAAACTCCAATAAATTGTGAAATTGTGAATATGCATTAATAAATAAATAAATAAATGAATGAATAAATAAATATAAAGTGTTGAGCCAAGGGAATCAATGACGCGACTGAATCAGTACTTGAAGAGCTATGATAATTATTGTGCACATCATTTATACATTGTTTGAAGAAAATACACGTTTTTATAGATGTTGTCTACTTCAAATAGATTGAATGGTCTATTGTCTCAATATTGCCTCTATTTGTAACCCTCCAAGTGCTAAAAACAGCACTTTAGTTTTCAGAGTTAATAATGTATTTGTTTGACCAACAATATGAGCACGGGGGGGGGGGTCGAATTACACTCCCTGAAAGTAAATAATATTGATTCTCATCAACCTATCTGAATTATTATATCGTGTTTTTGTTGATGCGTTCTTATTCCTAAAACTCAACATTGGATTTAAACCCAGATCACGAAGCAGATGTAGACCCAGTTTTTGAGCTCGCATATCATCCATTAAATCAACAATAAGATATACATCCTGCAGGGTCAATAATAAATTTCCCCTTAATTCTTGTCAAGATCATCACTGAGTTTTCTTGGAACATCACCTCAATAAGATGGATGTCACAGCCTCGAAGAACGGTGTTGTCAAATCTTCAATCAGGGAAAGAATGCAAGTGCTGGCGTTGTCTGCATGTTGCAGCATGGGTCACAATATAGGGCGCTGTTATTGAGTTGTTTATGACCCGTTTAAAAACATGCCAGAGGTGTTATGTTTTGCATGTGGCAGACTGTAGGCGTTTTTTGTTTAGGACTATGATGATGATGTAAATGTAGAATGATGGGTATTAGTGGGGGAAAGAGAGAGAGCGGAGAGACAAAGTGATAGAGAGGGACTTTTTGTCTCTCTGTCTGTCTCTACCTAACTTAGGTAGAGACAGACGGAGAGACAAATAGATGGGTATTAGCGGGGAAAAGAGGGAGAACGGAGAGACAAAGTAATAGAGAGGGAGACACAGCGAATAAGAGAAAGAGAGAGAGAGAGAGAGAAAGTGAGGTAGAGACAGACTGACACGAAAAAAAGAGGTAGACAGACAGAGAGACAAAGAGACAGAGAGAGACACACAGCGAGAAAGAAAGAGAGAGAGAGAGAGAGTGAAATAGAGAGGGAGAGAGAAAGAGAGGAAGAGACAGACTGACACGAGAAATAGAGGTAGAGAGAGAGAGAGAGAGGAATTGAGAGTGAATTTTTTTTTTTGGGGGGGGGAGCTTTTGAAGTAATTTACCTAGTTCTGTTGTACGATGTGCGTTGCTGCCTGTGGTATACAGGACAGTTCAAAATCAGAGTTAGACATACAATTCATCAAAATGGTAACTTGAGAGCTTAGAATCATGAATAAAGATTCGTTATTTTTGTTCGTCGTAGAACCTATTCTAACGACAAATATCTAATAGATGCATATAATTGCAATAACTGTCAAAATTTCTCTTTGATAATCGCTATCATTCGCTAGTTGCGGGGGCATAATTAGAAAAAAAAGAAAGGCACAAAGAAGAACAAGAATCAAGTGCCGTAGAAAAAATTCCCCGCATCTATAAATGATCAAAACTTGTAAAGTGTTTAAATTGGTATTAGAGGGGTGGGCGAAATTAATACGTTCCCGTTTTACATTACCTTTTCTTTCATGTTACAACATTCGGCCTTTGGGAGATAAATCTGCAGGCGTTTATCCTACCACGAAAAGGATGAGCTTATCTTGCTGTTATACTTTCATTACTTGTTATTATATACCCCCTCCAAACATCGCGTACGAGCTCGTAATAGACACGGTGTATGATGTCGATGTTTGATATCCCCACTGCGGCTTTCTCGGGAAGGGTATACTCGGTGAATCGTTTCGCTCAGGTACAGGGGCCAAGGGGCCAAAAAGCCGTGGTGAGGTTGTTTTTAGAGAGGAGCTCAATTTAGAGGTAATACGCGAATTGTGTAAGACTTTGCATTTTCATTTATCAGTTTTAGAAAGAATATTATAGTATAAATGTCAATTAAAATATTAATCTTGAATAGGCCCGACATTTCAAATAATAAACTACAATTAATTTAGAATTTGATCAAACTTTATTCGCCACTTATTTATTTGTCCTCTATAGATTATAATATTCTGTGTCCATTGTTTTTTCTAACGCGCTATTTTCAGCAACCTGGAGTCAATTCCTTACGATATTTAATTAACTTGAAACCCCATGGTATACAACTCTCCTATATAAATGCACTAATTACCTAACCTTTCCCAAATACTTATATAGCTAGTATTTTTTTAATGACGTTGTCGAATGCTACGCATGACCTGTACTCAGCTTTATCTTCAAGGGTTTCAGGCGGTATATAAACCACATCGCTGGCCATGTTCACACATATGAATACAATACACGTATACGTAGATCCTGTTCACGTTCAGGCGTGAAGCGTATCACCAAGTGAAACGCCGGTAATTATACCGCATGCGGCAGGTGGGCCGTGGGTGCATACTCATTTCGCCACAATTATTAAACAAGACTGCAATTAGCTAATAGTAACACGTCTGATAGTAATTACCAAGCCATACACCCTGATGTAGACTACGCCTCATTAAATATCTAAGATTTTGTGTTTTGCTGAAATGTGTAACGAAATAAAAACACAATTAAGACATGTATGTGTGACTGGACACCGTGTTTTGAAAATAGACAGTAAACTGTTGGTAGGCCTATTGTTACGTAATCTTAAAGAACTACAAGAACGTTTAATGAGATGTTGTTTTCTCTCTCAATCTGTATCAGTAATTAGGCAAAGGCAAACATTGTTTAATTAAACATGTGCTGGAGTTCAAAGACCCCCCCCCCCCATAATCTGCACTTCTTTATTACAAGTTTGTTTTTCTAACGCTACGAAAGTGTAAATATTGTTCCAAGGGGGGAAATGAAAAACAGAGACTTACAGCAGTCTTCGACTCTTATCTCAAATATTTTTAACCAGATAAAATATGAAAAAGACGGTTGCTACAAAGTAAGGTCAGAATATTAAAAAAACAACTGTTTGCGATTTTAAGAAAAAACTCTTCATGGAATGAGCTTAGCGATTATGATGCAAGACGTCGATATCACAGGTGAAATGTATATCGGTAATGACTCACGTGTGCAACTTTGATCGATGGGGGATGAGATTGGAGCGATATATCGAGCCTCTCCGGAGAAATATTCTATTAAGATTATTCACAAGTTTTGGTGTTATCTTTCATTGTTTGTAGTCTTTTCGCTCCTGGCCGTCAAAAAAAGAATTCTATATTACGGAATAGATAGGAATATTAACGAGATTGGTGTAATCTCTCAATGTTTGTGACCCTGTAGTAAATGCGCAAAAAACAGGAATATTTTTTGGGTTATTCAGAAGATTAGAACAATATTTCGTTGTTGGTGACCCTAATACTAATGCAGAAAAATAAAACATTTTTTGAAACCTTAATTAACGAAAATGAGTTGCAAATTTGTTATTCTACTGTATACGTTATTCAATATCTTTACTGGAAGTGTGCCCAAAGAATCTATTCCAAAGTTCATATCTTCCGTAGATTTCGATGACAGCCGTTCGATGAATATGTGTTCTCATCCACAGTCTTTTTACTAAACAATCAAGCGACATGTAGTTAGTCTGATATACCCATCTCTATGTGCAGTCGTAGAGGTCTTGTGGTCGAGTGGATATGTCACCGGACTTGGGATCACAAGGTCCGCGGTTCGATTCCCGTCTCGGCACTAATTTCCTTTTGCAAGACATTAATCTACATTTGCATGCACACTAGACCCATGTGAGGTAAATGGGTACCTGCATGGTAGGATTATTCCTTGAGATGCACTGTGCGCTGATAACAGCTGCTGGAGCTAAAGCTAGGGTAATCATTTCCAAAGCTCTTTGGAAGCGCATAGGGATGTAATCTAATGTGATATGCGCTATACAAGAACGGAATATGATTATTATGTTCCTATCCAAAATGTTTAGAACACAACAATTATGGAATAATGTTTAGTGAGTCTCATACACCAATTTCTATCTGCAATACACGTGCTTGTCATCAATATTGGGTCAATTGATTCCGAAACATCCAGTGTACGCCAATTACTAAATGTACTATATAATCAACTTTCCACATTGCTATCAGTTTCTTTTACAATCTTATTGCGTGGCCGGAATTCGACATCCATTCTGTTACCCAGTGATTTACTAAAAGCAGAATGTTTATATTTATGCTATCCGTCTTATCTGTGTTTTTGGGTCAAAACACGATACGACACACTTGGCACGAAAGCTAGACGGACGGCCCATAAATTATGTATCTCTGCCATTTTTGAAATTCTACTCTATATATACGTATATTTTAAGATGGCGTAGACGACGCGAACCAAATATCATGTTCCTGTGAATACTGTCCGACTGTCTTTTCGAGTGCTTTTCTTTTAGGTTGTTGTTGTGTCTTTGTTTGTTTGTTGTTTGTTTTGATGTGAAATAATAAACTAATATGTGCGAGGTAACCCTCCCAAAGCGAAACGATGTAGAAGAGGTAGTCTTAAGCTTTGATAATGACGGAAAACAAATCAAATGAAAATTTGTACTTAGTCTTCAAGACTGAGTTGAATTACATCTGCCAAATTATTTCGGTAAATATACATTAAAGACAATGAGCAATGAAGAAATTGAGCCAGGAGTCGCAATCCGCATGCGCTTACTGCAAAGCATTTGGTTTCTGGTGGGTTTTTGATTTCTTGTGAATGACATTTCCAGAAAGTTCCCATTTTAGTCTGTTCATGTTTTGCGGATCGAAACAACCATCAACCGCACGAGTAACATTACATTGATTTTAGCGAGTTATTTTTCCAAATGCAATATCATTAGCAGTCCACAAGCTGTGCTATAACAGTGTGTCCCCTATTTGCAAAATTTCTCCTTCTCCCACTCTTTCTGTTTCTCTTTCTGGCCCCCTCTCTCTCTCTCTCTCTCTCTCTCACACACACACACACACTCACTCTATCGGTCTCTCTGTCTACCCCCTTCTCTCTCTCTCTCTCTCTCTCTCTCCGGCTCCCTTTCTCTCTGTCTATCTCTCTTTCGCTCTCGCACATTTTTGAACTTCTAGAGGAAACGTGCAACAGAAAAATGACGCCCTGATATCTAGAACGTGTTCCCCCGAAAGAGGAAGCGATCTAT
This sequence comes from Strongylocentrotus droebachiensis, assembly GCA_035222895.1. Lineage (NCBI taxonomy): Eukaryota > Metazoa > Echinodermata > Echinoidea > Camarodonta > Strongylocentrotidae > Strongylocentrotus > Strongylocentrotus droebachiensis. Next base: position 44,421 of record JAVYIG010001767.1, read on the forward strand.
TTACCAAGAGGGGGAGATGGAACGCAAAAATAATATTATGGCCTCCTAACTTGAGATTGAATTTCGGTTGTGAAAACTTGGCGTTTGGGGCGGTTGGCAGAATGTGCCTTTCCCTTTGGCCTAATTGTGTCCTCTTTGCTTCCAAAATTGTTAAAGGTTGTACCGTGAAACTCGGCAAATAGGAACAAATATGGGGAAGGCGCTTTTTTGTAATATTTTTTTCCTAGACAACATTCATATCTGTAATATGTCTATTTCGTTTCTCCTTGGTCTTGTTCATGCATCACATAATCATCCATATCAAATCCATCTGCCAAATGTTATAGCAAGACTAAAAGACAAAGATATACATTGACAAATCAGGGGAGAGATGATCTTAGGATGATGAATAGAGAAGCACTTTGACGCATCTTCCTAACTTTTGATCTTTATTCACTCCATCCCCAAATCTCGAAATCAAAATTTAAAGCGACACTCTTTTCTTTCATCGTTTGTTTCCATCCGAAACACATTCATATTTTAAACAAATACTGACACATACTTATCCTTTTTCATTTAAGAAATGTCAAGCCATTTATCTAAAAAGGATATGTTCTCGCAAGATGAGTTAGGACTGAGGGAAAATGTCTACCTTTTTCTCCACTTTTTATCAAGTAACCTTTAGTTTTCTGCTCCACAAAGAGCGCTTCATCTTCAGGAGAAAAGATGACCTTTATGTGACAAAGAGAGGGAAAAATGGTAAGTGAGAAAGTTGGATGAAAACTGGAAGGTATTTGATTCTCGCTTCACGGCCTGCGAGAATAGATTTTCACCTTGAGGCGGTATTGAAGTTAACGCAATCAATACTATGATCATAATGTTTTGAATGCTGAAAATGGCCTTCAACTTGATTGTTCCGAGCACATTGAAAGGAAGGGTTCTGAATTGATAAAAGAGAAATGATGAGAAAAAGAGAGAGAGATAGAGAGAGAGAGAGAGATTAAGGGAGAAAGAGAGAGAGATTGAGCAAGAGAGAGAGAGAGAGAGAGGGGGGATATGGGATGGAGAGTGAAGGGGCAAAGCGAGAGGTTGATATGGGTAAGAAATAGAAGGGTGATTTGGGGAGAATGAAAAAATTGACTTGGGGAGAGAGAACAAAAATGAAATAATTAGAGAAAAGGGGGCTTGCGGAGATATGACACTAATGGGCAGAGGTAAAGATTGAGAGAACACTTGAGGAAAGACAACATTTTGACAAAGGGAGGGAAACTGTTCAATAATTACTTTAATTTTTCAAAAATAATTATTCAAGTATTGTAAATAACGTACAGAGAGAATTGCCCTTATACATTATAGATGATTGGTAATCAACTTTTAACAAACAAACCTCATTAACGCAAACAAACGGACAAATAACAAAACATCATAAGGAAACAGCGTGTGTAGAAGAGGGTATATCTAAAATTGTTCTATAATTAAATTAATTTGCTATTTTTATGCGCATATGAATATTCCGCCAAAACTAATTAGGTAGTTACTCACTATTCTAATAATTGAAATCTGATGAAAATGCGAAATAGACTGGATGCTTAACTATATTTTGGTTGAAAAGATTAGTATGTAATAAGTGAATAACATATTTTTCTTCTTTTTTTAACTACCCCGAGAGGAGGAAGAAATTAGTCATATAAATGATGGTACAACGATAACAATCAAATATCTATCCTCCGATGAATGGATTTTGAAAAAAGGTAGTCATATTAGAGCTGCTTGTCATTAATTTGATTGGCAATAACAAAATTACTGTTTGTAGTAGTCGACAATGGCAGTATGACGTAAACAAACTGCAGTAAAATTATATATTGTTATGAAATTCTGTTCTTAACAAAGAGCATTTTCATAACGGAAATTAGCTGATCAAATTATCATTTTTATAGATGCCACTGGGGAATATAAATGAAATTCAAATCAGCTGAGTTTACTTGAAACAAGACAAAAATGGAATATTAAAGTGATGAAATGTAATTTTGTAGGAATACAGTTATCCATAAAGCAATTAATATCTTACCTTGTTCGCCATGAATGGCTTGTTAAAGAATGAGTTCCGGTCAAGTGAGTGCCTTGTGAAAGAAAACTGTCTAACAGCAAATGGCAAAGGTTGATTTTGATTGGCTGTTGAACCCTGTTACCATGGTAGTTGCCATTGATGGCAAAGTTACCACCAATGGTAGGTTTTATGCAACGGGGCCCAGAACCCAACATTCTCTTTTAAATTGTGTAAGTTTCTCTCTGCCTTCATTAATGAGACATTCAATAACAATAACAATAACAACATTTATAATGCGCACATATCCACCCCAAGAGATGCTCAAGGCGCCTAGTGCTCATTCAGCTAGTGTTTCAAGAATCACAGAGCAAAGATAAAAGCTGATGCTTAGAAAAACAGTTTTGATATATTCAAGTCTTCCACTCGTTGCCTACGTTTCAAATCATAATTCAAATATTTTACAAACTAAAGTGTTATCGATTTATGTTTAAAGTGGTTTCCATTGATGCAAGCTTTTTCTAAGTTTTCTCAGCTAACGTTTTTGGATCAATGTTTGCCCTTTTTATTTAGCCTGACAAAACATTTTCACCCATTCATATTAAAACCAACCTTGTGCTCTAAAATGTTTTATCTACTCAGAACCCCCCCCCCTCCCACAAATGATTGAGAATTCTAAAGATTCTTTAAAACATTTCATCGTGAAATTTTTTTTTCTGTTCTTTTCTGTAATTTTCTTAGTTAATGTCAACAGGCAGTCTTAATGATAAGCAATGGCTTGAAACTTACAAAGATTAATATATATTTTTTTTTTAATGCGTTTATTTACCATGCTTACATTTGAGCACCATATTATAGTGGTTCAAAATTGTGATTTCACTTGAGAGCGTGAGGGTTCGAATCTCTATCCTCGGACAAAGCACTTTCTCTGTGAACTTATCCCTCCTTAATACGACTATACATGTACTTGTATAACGTTTAAATGTATAGACTTGTCTGGTTCGATTGATCCGTTTTATGTGGACGCGCTGTCAAAACTTAAGTTAACTAATAATATCAGCGATTTCAAAGCTCGGCAGAACGAGTGTGGATATAATTATGGCGGGGCGGTGTGTGTGTGTGTGGGGGGGGGGGGGGGAGTAAAGAAGCATGCAACGGGTATGTGCATAGGCGTCGATCCACTGATTAAAATAATTATAAATTAAAACGCATGACACCTTTGAGAGCCAATCTTCTGTTTTAATAGCCATAATATATTTGTAATTATACTGTCAGCTACGATATGAGGTACTATGTTCATCTTTGCACACGGTTGGACCGCAACTAGATGAACTTTTTAACAGAAAACAAGATGAGACACATAACATCCAGTCTTTAAGGGTTTCACAGGTAGCCTTCTTTTTGTATCATTTGAAGGCGGAATTGCTCGTTTCGTTGGAAGGTCGATAACTGAGCAAATGGCCTTTCATAAAATGTGTTTGTTTTGAGACTTTGCACGACTCCGAGAAAATTAATTAGGGTGAACCAAATTGAGACGTAGCAAGCCGATGGGACGAGATGTATATGGTGATAGCAGAGAAAGAAAAGAAAGACAGATAGAGAAAGAGAGAGAGAGAGAGAGAGAGAGAGCGCGAAGAAGAAGGGAAGAGAAAGAGAGGGGGAGGGAGAAGAGAGGTTGAGAGAGAGAGAGGGAGGATGAAGCTTAATTCATATTCCTTTTTTCATTAAAATTATGATAATAGATATTGTTAATGATAATGGTCGTTTCCTGTATGTCTGTCACGCCGCGCCGTTACGCTCCTGGCGCTCCAACTTTTGAAATAATTCAGTGATGTATGTTAACCACCTAAAAATACTCGCTGTGAAGGAGAAGGAAGCCTAATTTTGTTCGTTCTTACCACTGTTTGTCAATATCTCGATAGGCCCTTGATGTAAATAGTATATGAATAGCAAGGTTAAGAGAAAATGAGCAAAAACATGGACGTCAGAGAGGGAAAAATCGTTAAGATATGGGGAAAAGGGTAAAATAAACAGCACCAAGAGCCATTAGGTGACAAAATGGAGATGAATGAATAAAGAAATCGACTCTCCTTCCAAAAAACGTCAAAAGAATCGGCTTCAATTCCACTCAGATTAGTTTAAATAAACACCTTCTTCCTCCACAGTTTTCAAAGTTCAAAAATGAAAAATGGCGTCCAAAAATTCATTTCGAGCCATCTCTCGATTTGCTTCAGCGAAAGACAGATTAAAAATGATTCCACTTTATCCTCCTATATCCGGTCAGGAGGTCGGAACTGTTTTCTCATAATAAAGAACCAGTTTAGGTATCTAGGTTAGGAAATATTGACCTTATTTGGGTTACTTAGGACGGCATGTATTCACCGAGAGTAAGAATTGGGCCATGACGTTTGTGTTCTAGAAATGGCGAGTAGCAGCGACTGTTTGATGCCATGGGTGCAAACATTTTAAATATTAATGAAGAGGTGAACTTTGAATATGACCGTCAGAATAATTGATGAGCAAATTTAATTTCAAAATGGCACATGCCCTCCTTTTCTGTTTCAAATGAGCGTTCTAGCGTTTTCTAGCCTTTACTGATTTTCACCATTTAAAGGCATCGTATGCAATGTTAATTTTGAGATACATGGTCTTACGTGTTATCAGTGTCTGTGATATGGTGTAATATGGAAGCCCTAAAAATTGCACTTCAAAAATATCATAAAGTGCCTCAAAAAGTATAAATCTGTGAGTGACCGGTTTTACCTACTCATTTTATCCAATGGACGGTAGTGTTATAAAAACCGTTAGGAAAACGAAAATTAAATTTCGATTTCCAATCATATGTATCTTGGTAATCAGACAGGCGATCGGCATGTAAAAGTCATGGGACTCCTGACTGACCTAAAGGTTTATAATTATGATTGCAGCATGAGCTTTAGATATCCATCTCAAGTCTCTTCATCGCGAACTTTGTAATACTGAGATATTTTACAATTCTTTTGCTAACGAGGCGTCACTTCCATTGGGTTATTATCTATGCAGTATGACATTGCATTGTTTACACTGTACACGTTGCATTCACTCGTTTATACTAAATCACTCTCACGTGATGCGTCAATGAAGCGCCAATCTCTGACGTAGTCCTACGTCCATACAAGGGACGCCATGTGCAACGGCCATCCTGTAAAACATAATAATAATAATGATAATAATAGTGTTCAATTCTTATCTAGCGCATATTACATAATTGTCTCTATGCCCTTGGATACGAGAGAGAGAGAATGAGAAAAAGAGAGAGAGAGAGATAAAGAAAGAGAGAGAGAGAGAGAAAACAAAAAGAGGAATGACATGAACAATATTGAGGTTTTACCGTTTATCAATTACACTTTGTTCCATAGTTCTGGTATGGCATACTGGAAAGCACGGCCCCCTTATCTTTTGGTAGATGTAACTATGAAGGGCGTGAATGAATATTTTTGAAGGTGAACGGAGATTGCGAGTTGGTCGATGACTTGAAATACTATTTTGCAATAACATAGGAGCATCATTGTGTTAACATCACGACGCATGGTTGTTCCAACTCTAAAACACCCGTTTTCTTCCCAACGAACCTGACCGTAGTTTTCTCTGAGGAGGAGCGGGTTACATTTCCAAAAAAGGCTGAATTTAATTCGATTTTTATTCATTAAACATGTATCTCTTTCATGACTATCATGTTCTTAGCGTAGCAAATATGTATTTAAATTGAATTAGAGTCACACGATATACCATCATGTCAGTAATTTTCATATTCTCCTGATTTGCTGTAAAATGCACGAAAGTACAAGAAAAACAGTGTCATTATAATCAATAATTCATGTAATTCATCTGCTATCAATGGTTGGTTAAATAATATCCATGAAACAGGGGATTTTTACAAGAAACACAAAATAATATATAATAACACGAAATTAAAATTCACTGCTCATTGCTCAAGTACTGCAACGGTGTATAGGGGGGGGGGGGTATTCAATGATAACTCAATGATAACTCAGTTAATAGTAATATAATCGTTTGCTCATATCGTTTATTACATGGTTTCTTTTTCTTTAAACATGATATTTATTTATGGTTGACCCTTTTTTGTATTCTCTTTTTGGGGCGATATTTCTCATTTTTGAATGCTCTAACACATTTTTTTTCTTCTAAAATATGGTAAAAATATTAAAAGCCGATCGCATTTTAAAGATTTTGGGGTCGGTCGCAAAGGGCAATACGACATCTTTCTTTTTTAGGCCTTATGTGAGTGTGGTATTTAGGGGGTGCGCGCGAGTCGTCTGTTACCCCTTCCAAAATAAAATCTAGGATACTGTATTTAACTGAAAATATTTGCCATTAATTGTCAATTGTGACAAGACAAGACTCAGAAAAGAACCTCAAAATCATCGGAACTATCCCCCTCCCCTCCTTTTAAAATCCCGAATTCTGGTCCCCTCCCCTCCCTCTGCTTAGAGTAATGTCGTCTTTCTTTCGTTTGATCTTCTTAAAATGCTCATTATATTGTCATGTCCAGGCAACGGTGTTACGGTGTAATTAGGGCAAACATTCAAAGGAATACACCTGCGATCTCAATCCGCGGAAGACCTATTTTGTAGCATCTGGGCCAACTCACACGACCTTCAAATAGTGTTGAGAAGCTTTCTCACGTGTAATGGGTTGCATAAAGAGTGGCGTGGCTACAGGGAGCACGGGGGTACGTGCCCCTTCCCGATTGAATGGTAAAGAAAAATCAATAGAACGACCAAAAAAAATCATAGTGGACAAGAGAGAGAGAGAGAGAGAGAGAGATAGAGGAAAAGAAAAAAGACAGAGAGAGAGAGGACAAAATGGTGTTAAAAGGGTGTTAGAATCCCAATCCCTCCATGTAATCGATGGTCTTGTATCATTGACCTATGGTAATGCCAGTGTCCCACCCCCTGTGTGCAGAACCCTCTCGATGGCTGAGCCCCCGATATGCCACTGTGCAAACAACTGTGGAGGAGGGAGAAAAGATGATATGAAAAGACGAGGAAGGATAAAAGACAAAATAGTGATTAAAAAGAAAACACATACAGATGGCATGTGAAAGAAATAAGCGTGTTAGAAGCAATTCCAAGGAGGAAATGAACGAAATAGTGTCACTTCAGGGATCGTGTTATGTATACCCCATCACATCATACATGTAGTAAACAAAAAATAATGACCAGAACGCTTTTCAATGATGCTAGGTCTAAGAAAAAAATATTAAACAGGAAATAGACTTTCAGAAAACAAAATCGACGTGTTAATAATCACCGTCTTATTTCTCTTATCATTGTAAGTTTCGTCATTTCTCGTTTTCTAAGACTTTGAATACAAATGCGGACCGTTTCCATGGTATTTATACTATGATTTACCGTATATTGTATATTTTTCCGTAATCCTATCTTTCATCTTAGAAATCAATAAGCAATATATTTTTTAATCAACTATTTTCGTAAGCTGTTTTATTATTTTACGATCGGTCATCTTAGGATACTCAAGCATTTACAGTAAAGCTTGAAAATCCACTAATTTGTGAAATATTTATTGCTCGCTTCTGTATGCCGAGGAAACGAGAAAATTTGTTTGCACAGGTAAATTTAGCAAATAAATTTTATTAAATAGCAGTTTTGTAAGTTATACCCCTTTTTTATTTGTTTTACTAATCTCTAATTTAATTGGATAGCATCAGTTTTAATTTTGAAATTAGTCATCTTAGGATACTCAAGCATTTACAGTAAAGCTTGAAAATCCACTAATTTGTGAAATATTTATTGCTCGCTTCTGTATGCCGAGGAAACGAGAAAATTTGTTTGCACAGGTAAATTTAGCAAATAAATTTCATTAAATAGCATTTTTGTAAGTTATACCCCTTTTTTATTTGTTTTACTAATCTCTAATTTAATTGGATAGCATCAGTTTTAATTTTGAAATTAGTCATCTTAGGATACTCAAGCATTTACAGTAAAGCTTAAAAATCCACTAATTTGTGAAATATTTATTGCTCGCTTCTGTATGCCGAGGAAACGAGAAAATTTGTTTGCACAGGTAAATTTAGCAAATAAATTTCATTAAATAGCATTTTTGAAAGTTATACCCCTTTTTTATTTGTTTTACTAATCTCTAATTTAATTGGATAGCATCAGTTTTAATTTTGAAAACCTTTAAAGATCTTGGCTTTTAAAAAATAAAAACAATATCCATGCAAAATCACGTGAAGTTCTGCATGTGCATTGCTTATATTTTTAGGACCGAGGTCAAAATCTTATTTTTAATTATTGCAAGCTAAAATGGAAACACGAGCCCGTCTTTTTCGTTTCACAGATAGACAGTTATTAACAACGCCCTCCTTGCTAATCCATTAGAATATGAAGACTCAAAGTGTCCGCTTGATTGATAGGGGAATGAGAAAGAAAGGAATTGATGGCTAAACAAAGAAAGCGGAAATGTAAAGAGGTAATACAAAGGAGAAGAGGTGGGAGTATGAATAGATGTTTAATGGCTTGTGGCTTGCGTGATGGTCATATAAGATAACAAAAATACATGAATAGGGTAAAGTATTTTTCTAAGTTTTGGGCAATAGAGATAGAGAGCTGGAAGAAAGAGAGTGTGTATGTGTGTGTGTAAGAGAGAGAGAGAGGGGGGGTGAGAGAGTGGGAGATAGAGAGAAAGGGTTGGGGAGGGGGTGGGGCGGAGAAGAAGTTGAAAAGCAGAAGAAACTAAAACAGGAAAGGTGATGTATAGGAATAAGGAGGGGAAAATTGAGAAAAATGAGGTGACAGAGTGATAGCGATGAAGAAATAGAACGGGAGAGGCAGAAGAAGAACAAAAAATGGGAAAGTATTCAGAGGGAGAGATGATAGAAATAGATGGGAGAGAAAGGAGAGAAAAATAGAGTTCGAGAATGAGAAAGGAAGAGGCAGTAAGAAAATATAGACTAGACAAGGAAGTACACGATATAGAGCTATGATAAATATTGGTAGAGAAGAGGAGGATGGAAAGGAAGAGAAGAAAAAAACAAGGAGGAGGCAGAAATAGGAAGAGGAGGAGAGAGGAAGTGGAACAATACGAGGAGGAAGATGAAAGGGACAAAGAGAAGGATGAAGGGGGTAAAAGAAAAAGGAGGAGAGAAGAGAAGGAGGTTGTAACAGGAGGTGGAAAAGGAGGAAGAGGAGGAGAAGAATGATGATGAAGAGGAGTAGGAGAGAAGAGGAGGAGAGGAGATGGTTGAAAGAGAAGGAGGAGAAGAAGGATGAAGAAGAGGAGGAAGAGCATTAGGATGTAAGTCGGGTGCAGAACAGGATGCTGTAGACAGCGACTGCTTGTCAAGATGGCTATGGCCGAGAAACTGTCGTCAATATTTGTTTCGATCCCCTCCGTATCCGATATTTCCTGCGGTCGGCAGAATCCCGGGTAATCAGACACCTCCTATGTTTTCATTTTAAAGAAATCAAAGAAAAACGAGAAGTTTTACACCCAGGAAGCTGATCAATTTGATAACAAAAAAAGTCTCCGGTATGACAAACAACGGGCTTTTTCCGAAAACAATCCATCGGCAAATTGTATGCGGACGAGCAGAATAATAAGGTTCATTAACACCGAGTGTCTGATGTGGGGGGGGGGGGGGGGGGAGGGGGGGGGGGCATAAGCCCGAGCTCCCTTTTAAACCCAAAATGAGATTATTTAAGAACACAACAAGAAAAGGAAAATTCGACCCAAAGGTTACCTTAAACTTTGATAACATATCACGTGTATCTATTTATTTATTTGTTTGTTTGTCTTTGTGTATCTATTTAATTGTTTTTATATTTGGCTATTTTTCATATGCATTTCTTCCCCTAATCATTTTTTAATCAATGTATTTATTAATTCATTATTTTATTAATGAGAAGGGTTTTGAGTAGAGTATCAAGGGAAAGTGTGCTTACATCTGTTTTCCCTCCTAAGATTGTCATAATTCGGTGCCCCCTCCCACTTATAAAATCCTGGACCCGCCCCTACTTACTAACATACTTCACCGCCTACCACTTCCTGTAATTCTGTACGTTCCGTTCACCATGTCCATAGTTTGATGCGGCTAATGAATACCCAATTGTGCCGTCCAAAAGCAGAGTGATTGTTTCTGTAATTTAATAAAAACGACCCGAGTGTCTTCAAATAACCTATCGTCACTTTTGAGATTTCCCGCTTCTTCCGGAAGGACACAGTTTGTTATCTTTTTTTTAAATGAGAGGTTATGGCGATTCGATATATTTTTAGCTTGCAATGATCTGACGTAAACACCTTTAGAGTTAAGTGACTGCGTTATTTTTTCTTCTTCAAATTGATAATTTATAATGATAGAAATATGAATATACCTAAATATACCTAAGAAAACAACGCATATGAATCAATTGCTATTTATGCAGAATTATTTTGTAACGATAGGCTACGTGTAATCTGAAGAATTATATTTGCTTGAAATTTATTGTTTTCATCACCAAACGGAAGAAAATGGTATTTGAAGTCACGATAGGACAAAAACCAACATTCGTTAAAAAAAATACAATCGTACAAAAACAAGATCATCCTCCTTATTTGCTACAATTTCATCATCTACATTTACTTTCGAATAGAGTCATCCGCCTACGTTTGCATTACCATGATCTCCCCCTCAAATTAAATCTTTTGTCTCACTTTCAATGACACCAATCTCGGTATTGGTCTATTATACGTAATGGTACTCCAAGCTGTACACAAACAAATGTTAACATATTACCGCAATACTTTTTGCGTAATCGAACATACTCCCTACACCGTGTTTTAATCAAAATTCTACTCATATATCTGTTTTTTGTTTCATATCCATTTCCTTCTATTTCTTTTTCACATCTAAATACTTATAATAAGACTTCTGGTTTTGGTATCTATTCTGTAACGTTACCATGGTTATTACAGCATCATGGTTGCAGTAAAGGTATTGTACTCGGTCCACTTCTGCTTTCTGTAATTTATTCAATACCCCGTCCCATATTTTTCATTATGAAACAAAAAGGGTTTAACTTATGTGTGTGTGTAGGTGGGTGTGCGTGTGAGGGTGTGTGTGTTTATCATGAATTAAATGCTATTAAAATCTTGGACAATATCTTAGGTATCTCATTTTAAACATTACCTACGATAGGTTTGGTGAATTGTGCTAAAAACTCCCCTTCAACGTACTTCCCTGTATCCAATTTTTCTTTTGTCAAAACATTCCTATAGTAACTCCTCTAACATCATCTTATCGTAAAGTACATCCTAACGGTGATATATAGTAGGTGTCTCGAGAAAATACACTTCTCTCCTATGTGTAAAATCACAAAATCTACCTTGAAAATTCCTTCCTATTTAGTGGGGAGAAATCGATAATAATATAGCTTTCTTTTCAACAGGTGGCTTTCTTCCTCTTCAACTGTTGTTGGTACTCTGACGCTTGAGATCATTTGTTTTCCCCATTTAAAGCAATTTGATCGCCAATTGCGCTAGAAAAGAGCACCTGGAGGGGAAAATGCTGCTTACAATTTGTTTTTCCTGCCGAAAATGTTGAATAGTCATGACTGTGGGAAATTGTTGCAATCGACCACTTAATTGAGCTTTTAAAAACACATTGCCTCTCATGCCCTTGCTTGAGTTAGCATGAAATTCGATCGCTATTATTCTCTGTTATAAGCACCTCATTCAACTTGTGACCGAAAAGAGACAAGATTTGCTCGTGGCGCGCAAGGCATCTGACGCATGACTGCGTCTGAGAATTTGTGAACATTGCCTTGTTTTACTGATCCATTAACTAATGCCCTCCATACGCTTCATTAGCGCAAGTAATAACGCAATGAGAATGACGCTTCGTGTGCAATGGGTATGGATGTCAAATCACTTGTTCATCCTCTGTGCATTTTTTGCCGTTTTCAGGATTTTCTTTCTTCAAAGTTTTGTTTGAAGATGTGAGTCTATACAGTTGATAATTTCGGTAACGTAATTCGTTAGGTCCGCACTCAGGCCCCGTCCCCAAAAAAAGATGTTGTATAGCCATTTAGATGCCAAAACATGGGTCGGTCGGTCAGGCGCGAATCCAGGATCCAGGGGGTAGTGAGCACATTTTTTTGTTTGGTCCTCGAAAATTTAAAAATTTGCACCCCCCCCCCCCCTTGAGCGCCAGGGGGGGGGGGGGAGGGGGGGGGGGAGGGGGGGGGGGGCAGCCCCCCCCCCCCGGATCCACCACTACGGTCGGTAGGATATTTTTTCCCCTCTTTGTGCTGATATTTCTCAGTTTTGTTGCTTTAATACATATTTTTGTATTCATTAAACATTTTATTTAAAAAAAAAAACGTTCCGAATTTTTTATTTTTTATTTTTTAAAGCCGACTGTAGATTTCAATATTTGTTGGGTCGGTCGCAAAGGGCAATACAACATCTTTTTTGAACGCCTCATGGCCATTGTGCCATGGGGCCATTTAAATAGAGGTCAACCCTATCCCCCAAAAGAGAGAGAAAACAGATATCATTAGATTAAAAAAAAAAAAAAAAAAAATTCTGTCATCGCTTGATATTAAGAGGCAGAACACGGACCAACAACATTACAAAACAGGGTTGATCGTAAACTAGATTTCAACATGCTAATGTGTTATCAAGCAGAACTGACAAATAAAACGGACTTACACATGAACACGACAAACAACAACAACATCAACAAGACTAACAGGACGAACATCAATATTAATTTACAATTTGAGAGAAGATTAAGTCGGATATCAAAAACAACATATCCCTTTCAGATTAATGAAAGTGAATGCCTCATCACGGACGGGGGTTTCAAATGTACAGAAAAACATCATCAAGATGCACTTGCACATAACCTAAGTCAACACAACACTTGTTGACAATATTTTTGCAAAGTTCGTGGTGGTGCCATGTTAAATCAGAGGGGCGTTGTGCAAGAATTACAGATGTCCTCAGGGTGGGCCCATGCGATGCGATACTGACTGTGATTTCTTCAATGATTCTTCGATATAACCTGCGGCGTAGCCTGCATCTCTGACCAACTTTTTTTCTTTTTCCATGTCTCCTTTTACTGTACAACTCTTTATTTTTAGCAAATCGCTGCTTGATATTTTAAGAAGTTATCTTTCAAATACTTAATATATTTGGGTAGGCCTATATTTTTTACTATGCAATTATTATTAGAAGTTTTTTGTTTAAACACCTACTATATTTGGGTATATTTTTATTATGCTATTATTATTATTTTTACAACTAACATTCCCTGTAATTATGAGAATCCTAAATTGACCAACCAATTTGGTTCGTTACGGCTCAGATGATGTTAAACTTTAAACAAAAACTAAATTAACAAAGAATTTGAATAATATAGCATGGCGATTGATGGCGTCGCGGTCCACAAATTATCTGATAAAATCATTAGTAAAGTTCTTACGAAAGAAATTATAACGCTTCCGTAAAACGCTTACGCAACCTTGACTGGACACCAACCGATTCAATGCACAAAAAAATTAATGAGATCGTTACTATGATATTCATTGATATCGAATACACTATCGCTGTCTGCCCTTGAAACGTGCAAAACAATCGACCCCGTTAAATTACTTAATCCCTTGAATGAAGTTATTAAATTGATTTTCACGCTTTGGAACGTTGCGTGCTTTTGTGTGTGTCACGGTGTGTGCGTGTGTGTGCGCGTGTGTTTGCGTGTGTGTGCGAGAAATGACTTTACACCACGAGCCCTGGGCTAATGAAGGCCTTATTGGGAGAGGTATAAATTTGATATAGATAAGATGAGATAGACGAAGTGAAATCGGCGATGTCTCTAAAAAGCGCTTGACAGATATAATTGATACCAAGGTCACCGGATTTAGGCTTGCCCGCACACAATGTACGCACGCTCTACATTCCCTCTGGAGCATTTTAGCCAGGCGCCATTTAACTGACCCTCACACTGCTGGGCAAACCATCAACAAATTTCAAATCATACCGGGTAACCATTTAACACCTGGATGGAGAGTGGCAATTATGGAATAATGTCGTGCCAAAGGACGTTAGTGGGCTTGGATTTGAGCCGTCAACCTTTGGATTGAGACGTGAGAGTAAAGTGAATTAACCTCTATACCACGATGTCATATCTAATATGATAGCACGATGTTAATAACTCATGCACAAAACGATTAGCGAGTAATAGTCACACCAAGACATCGAATTATTATATTGAACGGGAATCAGAAAACAATATTTTCAAATAATCAAACACAATTTACACAACCACAAATCAAAACACTTTATGATATTTGCTTAACGAAAAAGATTGACAAATATAACAAGAGTACAAAGCAAAAATGAAATCAGGGGGGTGTTTCACAAAGGTCCTAAGTCGAACTTAACTCTAAGTTGGACTTGAACATTATGGAAAGCCATTTGTAGCCTTAAAATGAAATATATTCAAAGGCGAAAATTTAAGTATTTTAGACTTTTCATAAATTCCACATCAAGAACGTGACATTTTCTTGATAATAGAAAATATGAATAATTAAATTACAACATTTGATGCCTTTTAAAATAACGTTTTACAAAAATTTCATAGATGCTTACGGCTTTCCTTAAGTGTTAAGTCCAAGTTAGAGATAATTTCAACTTAGGATCTTTGTGAAACACCCCCCGGAACTCGATATATCCGGACCAACTGAACTAAATAGTCCCGAAGTATGTATAAATATGTTTGTCAGTCTGTGCTTATCATTGCCCGTGCCTTTCAGGAAAATGTGTCTATACTCGTCCTAACTAATACATTTCCTTGAAAAAAGATCAATTTAGATTTTCTCTGGTTATTCCAAAACACGGTCTCGTTACCCGATCTGATGCTCATCTTTGAAATAAGAATTCTTTTTCTCCCGTATGTCTTAAATCTTATTTTATCCAACCGCAATTTCTACTGACCCCATAATTGCCCCGGAGGTACTCGCCTCGTCCGTTTCAGCTTACGATTAACACGACTTTTTGGGGTTGGAAGAGTTATTGCTGTCTGACAGGGCATCCTACATTCTATACTATTTTCCTATATCAATATCACGTGATTATGAAACAGATATTCCCCCCTTACGTGCTTGTGGCGTATCCACAAATTGATAAACAAGGGGCGAACACCCCCACCCTCCCCTGGCCCCAAGGAAAAACGGAAGTACCTGGACGATATTGATGTTGGCACACTTGAAGTAGTACTTTTTTTTTATCCGGGCCTTTAAACGATGGCTCCTTTCCATGGCTTAAAAAGGGAAAGATAGATCACTAACTACAACAAACCCACTAATTGGTCATTCTGAGAATCATGTGAAAGTTATCGGCCAAACCCAAGGCACTGCATGTTTAAGCACGAGTTACTTCTTTTGTAGTTTTTAAGTTCAATAAGAATGTTATACTTTTGGAAGAGCCATAAGTAAGTAAGCCTCTTGTGACTCGCTTCTGTCTCCTTCTTTCTTCTTCTTATTCTGTTTATGATTTTTTTTAAATGAGAGGGCCATTGACAAATCTATTGCACCAACCTTCTTAATTTCATCGTTTTTGTAATTTTTCGTTCCTAGTTATATACGTAGACATTAACATTCTGTTGTTCGTGGAAACACTCCTGACCTGTTTCAGATACACAGACAAAATCATGAAAGTAAACACTTCTCTATCTTTTACCCCCTCCCCTATTTTCCACCCCCTCTCTCTCTCTCTCTCTCTCTCTCTCTCTCTCTCTCTCTCTCTATCTATCTCTCTCCATCATTTATGTGAACACATCTACCCCAAGCATTACACATACATAATACCCTACCTTTCTTTCTAAAAAAAAAAAAAAAAAATAGAGAAAAGAACTTTTTAACTTTCCTCAATCCGTGCACTCTCCTCAATCCGTGCGCAAAAGGTAGCTATTTGCTGAAATTCCTTCTTTTTTATCTTTCTAATTTTAATTGTATTGACCCATGACCGCACTTTTTTGAAAGTTCTTCCATCTGTCTTAATGTCATAGCTGACGTCATCTTTGACGCATCGCCTTGACTACCCGATGTGTCTTTGTCGCATCCTGCCCTCTCACTGATTCATCACTGCTTGACGCGGCCCTTTAAGACTGTACTTCAGTCGAGGCACTCGGGTAAATTTCAGGGCAGAAAATCTGTGTCGTGTTCTCTAACGGATTGTTTACGGCCGGGTGCGTGATCATGAATTTGACGAGATATCTAGGAGGAAAGGGCCATCTTCTTCAACCACTGATCCATGGGTTTTATGCCTCTGTCTCTTCATGCTCTGTTTTGTCTCTGTCTTCTGATCTCCCTGACTTATGTAGTTGACGTCGTTCACGGACCCATCCCACCCCCTCTCTCTTTCTCTCTTTCTCACTCTCTCTTTTCCTCTCGACTCTCTGTCTCCCTTTCTATCCCTCTCAGACTCTCATTCTCTAAGTCTCTCTCGTGTTCTCCCCCTCTCTCTCTCTCTCTCTCTCTCTCTCTATCTCTCTCTCTGTCCCTTCTGGTCTCTATATTCATTTCCGTCTCTCATCCTCTCTCCCTCCATAATCATTACCCCTCGCTCTTAAAAAAACCTATCCCTTCCTTGTTCCTATCGTTACCTCCCATCCCATTTTGTCTCAATAAGTAGCTATTTTCTCTTTCTTTCACAGTGCTGTCTCGTAGGAATTGTGCCATAAACGCAATATAAAAAGCGTCAAGCAATATTAGGATGTAAAAGATAAATATGTATATATATACATTATATCCATATATTTCTCTTTGATATCCTATAATATTGCTTGTCGCTATTACCTTTAGACGTTGATGTTCTTTTCTTGGTTTATTTATTTCTATTTTCTGTGCCACCAATTACGTCCTCCGTCTCGCCTATCAGGCCTATAGCATATATTTGTGTATTGTTTAATAACTTTTTGTTATCATGACCCACTTCATGATTTATAATTTTGATGTTTGTATCGATTGAAGCTTATGTGTTGACGTCAATAGAAATTGTCTATTCATGAAAATAAGATTTGTTTTGGGAGACATTAAGGCCTGTGGGTTCTATACAGAGAGTAGGTTAAGAGAGAAACCAGTACTCCTATGGGATCTCGAGGAACCCCGTCCTACTTTGAGGGGAAAAAATGGTTACTAAGTAAATTATTAAACTTTTTTCCAGAGTTCTTTCGATGTCAAATTGATACGAACGTTCGTGAGCCAATCCGCAATAGAATCACATTGTATAAACTGTAGGCGTTTTCCACTGAATATTTGATCAACTCCAGATAACGGTTGAATCTTTTTGGTCAAAGAAAGATAAGGGCAGGTCTAGGGGGTTATATGAGATGTTTTTTCCATTATCAAACAAAATATAGAAAATATAAATCTGTAGGGGGATACAGATCTGTATATATCACGTTGTCGGTAATACTCAGTTAATCGTATTAACCTACATTTTGGTTAAATATAAAGATAAAAAAAAAACAGTGTTCGTATTGCGTGTTTGCAGTGTTAGTAAGGAAAAACAAACACGTCTTACCTTTATTCACGAATTCACTACTTCATTCTCTCTCTCTCTCTCTCTCTCTCTCGTCACTTGATATTTTGTTTCTTTTTCGTAAGAAATTCAGTCTCCTTGGTCATATTTGGTCTAGTTTTATCAAGGTATCGAGGCCTCGAAAACTCTTCCCAAGTTGTGTCAAAATCTTCCCTTGTCCTGGTTTGGGCTTCACTGTCACCTAGTGTCAAGATGTCTTGACATTCTCATAAGCAGGATACAATTTATTGCTCGACTAGCTAGAATGTGCTTCTTCTGTATCTCTATCCTCTCTTACTAGAAAACTTATATCATTATCTACAATATCTCACTTTCTCTCTCTCCCTCTCTCTCTCTCTCTGTCTCTCTCTCTCTCTATCCCTGCATATTTATCCCTTTCTCTCCTTCTCTCTCTCTTTCTCACCTCCCCCTCTCTCCCCTTTCTCTCTCTCTCTGCCTCTGTCTCTCTCTCTATCGCACACGTATACTCTGCCTTCTTTACCTCCTTATTTTATTTTCTCTTACCATGCATGCTTACTACCTGTTATTCCCCTTCGTCCAAAAGCGAACAAACAACAAGAACAAGGCAAAGTGTGATTGTCAGAAACTGCGACCGTTATTAACTACCCCCAGGCGATGCATCGGCACAGAATATTACTATTACACTTGTCACCTACTTACCCAAAAGGGCGCCAACAGAGCTCGAAACACGTTTAATGATCGTCTGCATTGCAATGCACTTTTAAGCGGGACTATTAGCAGAGTGTATTCAGTAAAGGTTCGGTGTTAGTGTAAGGTGTCCGTGTAAGTGTTGGTATATCTAACTAAT
Organism: Strongylocentrotus droebachiensis; assembly: GCA_035222895.1. Taxonomy (NCBI): domain Eukaryota; kingdom Metazoa; phylum Echinodermata; class Echinoidea; order Camarodonta; family Strongylocentrotidae; genus Strongylocentrotus; species Strongylocentrotus droebachiensis. Next base: position 62,858 of record JAVYIG010001767.1, read on the forward strand.
AACAAACACTTTCCAATGAGACTGCAACGCAGGTGCGGTGTCAGTGTAAGTTTTTGTGTACTAAAGTTTACTAACCTACAAAACCTACTAACCTTATATGCAGACGATTTAACACCGTACACCTCTCTCGAGAAAGCATTATACCTCAAGAAAAATAGGCCAGGGAGACATTCTTAATGGCTCAGAAGAGGAAATGGAGACGCATTTATGTGTTGCAATTTGACGTTAAATGTTCATAGGGATCGGTTATATCCGATTGTAATCAATTTAATGATACATTGAAATAATGGTTTTACACCTTTCACGGTCAATAGTTGTCGTGATGTAATTATGACAAGAAAAACAAGATGATCATCTTGTTTCAGTGTTTATCGATTTGGCCTGGGAGTGGTGAATACACGTACGACAGAGTGGATGTATTTAATCAAATGAGTTGTGCAAGAGCTCCTCATGGATACTGAAAGAGGATAACGTACCGGAAAGAATCTAACTGATGATAAGTATTTTGTTTTTCATCATGATCATGTCAGAAATGATGCATTTAAGCACTCTCCGTTTATTCAGACAAAAAACAGAAGTAAATTTAATACTACTGCTCGAGGTAAGGACTATTGATCACATTTTTAATGGCAAACTACGGGGTATCTTATCTGACACTCATACTATTGATGAACAACGGTTGGTTGGAGGCTTTAATTAATTTGGAAATAAAAGGAGCGATGAAGGCCTGACTCGTGTGAATGCGTATTACGAGAGGAAAATAACCGCAACATGTTTATTCATTACTTAAGCCCATCTATTATTCAATTCTAGATTACATGTTGATTAAATTCCTTTTTTTAATGACAGACCTCTTCTCCTTTTGGACAATAATTAACTAGCCGACCTCGACATTGAGGCGTCGGAAGGAGTGCATTGTTAACCGTTTAATATGATATATTGTCACGTAGTAGTTACATCGGTAGCATACTTTTAATATCGGATAATAATAACCATACTACACAAATTCGGGATTAAAATAATAACTAAAAAAAACAAAAACATAAAGAAACAAAAGGAAAACATCACCTATATGTTTGAGCTTATATTTCAAGGCTCAAAATTGTATTTTGCTATAATAACTAATTGCAAGTAGCAAGTCTACTCAAACCGGGGAGGGAGGGGGGGGGGGGGGGGTGGCTAATTTTATGTGTTACATTGTGTTTCAGAGTAGATTAGTAGAGAGCCTAATCTTTTCGGGTTATTTATGTTTTGTCCCGTTCTAACATTCAGGCATCATAAATCTTTGCCCGGAAGCTTCTCCCTTAGTAAAACTAGCATCTTTAACAGGACGTTTAATACCGACATTTAATGTGCTTAAATACACACTTCCACGATCTAATTTCATTGCAAGACCTGAATCGCCCCCAGTGGTATGTTTATTCATTACTTAAGCCCATCTATTATTCAATTCTAGATTACATGTTGATTAAATTCCTTTTTTAATGACAGACCTCTTCTCCTTTTGGACAATAATTAACTAGCCGACCTCGACATTGAGGCGTCGGAAGGAGTGCATTGTTAACCGTTTAATATGATATATTGTCACGTAGTAGTTACATCGGTAGCATACTTTTAATATCGGATAATAATAACCATACTACACAAATTCGGGATTAAAATAATAACTAAAAAAAACAAAAACATAAAGAAACAAAAGGAAAACATCACCTATATGTTTGAGCTTATATTTCAAGGCTCAAAATTGTATTTTGCTATAATAACTAATTGCAAGTAGCAAGTCTACTCAAACCGGGGAGGGAGGGGGGGGGGTGGCTAATTTTATGTGTTACATTGTGTTTCAGAGTAGATTAGTAGAGAGCCTAATCTTTTCGGGTTATTTATGTTTTGTCCCGTTCTAACATTCAGACATCATAAATCTTTGCCCGGAAGCTTCTCCCTTAGTAAAACTAGCATCTTTAACAGGACGTTTAATACCGACATTTAATGTGCTTAAATACACACTTCCACGATCTAATTTCATTGCAAGACCTGAATCGCCCCCAGTGGTATTAATGATTGCTGAAGGGTTTTATTTGCGACCGCTTTAGAGTCGTAAATTGGCATCGTGTTTCGGGTAAAGGTATCAAGAAAACTCCACAGAGTGAGATTATTTATGACATGGCCGGAAATGAACAAGTTTAAGTGAGATTGTGAAGCATGATAGAAGCATTAAGAAATAATTGAACCCATTAATGTGGCTTCCAATTTTATTTGTATGAATAATCCATTGACTAGTGAATACTTTTATTCCCATAGGATTTGATACAGGAGTAACCTGTTTCCTGGATTAATACTGGTAATGGTTTGTAATATTACAAAGTTATAATTTGAAGTTTTCTCTTAACAGAAACATTTTTACTTTTGGGGATGTGGCTCTAAATAAATCAAAATAAATTAAATTCATCAAGTGGATGCAAGCAAATATTTCATATTTTACGGTCCAAACAGTCCCAAATAATTATTATATACTATTTTCAACTGTTCTGATAAGATTTCAACAGTCTAAATGGACAATTTCATTTATATTTGGAAAATAGAATAAGATAGATATTCAGACGTGTAATTGTAGGTATTTATTGAAATCTTTAAATCTACTGGCGTTCTACATGTTGGGTACATCATAAACATATTTGCTTTATTTTACAACTCATCTTGACTGATCAAATCAATTTGCATTGACCTGATTCGTGTTAATTTATTGCTATTTCGAGCCGCCATACAGTTCACAACAAGTCACAATTTTCATGAAATAATTAAACTAAACTCGGTGAGACGGCTTACATGAACTCAACAGATCAGTGCCATAATTATTTGTATGTTTTCTCAGTGCTTTTTGAAATTGAACGTCAATCCCTTAATGGATTGTCTAACCTTTACGGAATCTTTTTGATTTGCGTTTCATGTATTTATTTTCTCTTCTGCTCTGCCGGATACACGTTTAGACATGTGTACGACATACCGCGATTCTAAATGTAATCATTCCTTCATCTAGAAATAACACGTTATAATCTGAACGAGATGAGGATACAAAATTACATCCATTCTAGACAGCTATCGATGCAATGGCAGGAAAGAAATAGAAGTTGTGGATCTATGATAAATAGTGTATTAGAATCGCACTTGAGTTGGTTTTCGAAAGTAGTTGCAATCGTGTTATAATGAGAGTAGTGGTGTTTATCTAAAATTCTTAAAGGTAAATTCCATTCATATTGAATTAGGTATCGTTAGAAAGGTTATTTTCAGTTCTTCATTTTTGTTTTTAGGTTCATTGTCAATAAACATAAGGGGAAGGAGATATAATGGAATAAAGTTACGAGAATCAAGTTTTTCTGAGAGAATTTCGTCTACGATACCATTAAGAGGTTTGGGCGTGTGACGTCATTCCGTGGACTATTCACAACACGGTCACCGCGCGCATTCTATTCGCAATCAGATAGCACTGCAGGGTACATAATCAGAGTGAAAGTATAGACGTTATATCGGGATGATAATCATCAGTAAAAATGACAGAAGACAGCTCAGATGAACTAGAAATGAATAGAGTATGATGAAGAAGAAGTTAGTAGCAGTGATGATGGTAAAGAAAGTGAAGATGATGGTGAATTGGGTGAATGTAAAGACGACAAGAATGTAAACGCTGATCGAATCGTGATGCGGGAGTTGCAGCTGCAGCTACCCTAGGAAGCTCCGAGACGACGCCTACGCCAAAGGCGTCGGAGCTTCAGCGGGTGCATAGGGAAACATTCAAACAGCGGGTTGGGCGACATTATCTCAAAATATGCAAAGGGAGTAATTCAAATTTTGGCTTACTAGGTTGGTCGACTTCTCTGAGCATCTGGATGGCCACTTGAAATTATAATTTGAAGAAGTCTTCGATGGGGAAAATGGGGTGATTCTTCGTTCTACCCCAACGATTCTTCCCTGTTGTATCGTCGATTCAACATGCATGGCGAAGAGAAAGTACCGCACTACCGCGCCGTCTCTTTGCCGAGTTTTTTTCTCGATCAGCAGACATTTCAACTAAACACGAAGTAATTACAAGCCGAGGAATAGGCCTATAACTATAATAGGCCTCACCTGCATTCTAATCGCGGTCTCTTTGCTTATTTTTTTTTATTGACAGACGTTTCAGCTAATTATAACCCGAGAAAAACAACTATTATCTCCCAAAAATGTCACGCTGCAATACACCGAAACACAGTGAACATGCACTGCACTACGAATGGCTGAGCTGAGCTATCGCGAGTTTTCCCCGTGCCACGAGATTTAAGTTACGCTAATTATCAAAACAAAACATAGGCGAAGCCGGTGTGTCAGGATCTGCAAGACGATCAATTTTACAGTAACAAACATCAATATTTCAAGGAAACCAAACATCGGGAAGTAATCAATGCTTATATAATTGAAAGAATGTTTATTACTTTATTGTATATTCGATAAAACACTTCATTAAATATCACAAAAATTGCAAAATCTACTAAACAAATGACCCATGTTTGTGTACGTATTTACATTGAAATAATACGTTGTACTTTCGGGTTTAGGAACAGTCCACGGAGATACGTCACATACACTCCGTCACGAACGAGAATATCACCGCTTCCGGGTTCCTCTGCTTACACTATTGATCTTTCTAATTCTAATAATAATTTAATAACACATGCAAATTTCTGTCAATCAATATTTTGTATTCCTTATGTCATCAGCATTCCAACAATAGCAAACATGCATATTTTCATCACTTTCTTCCCAATTCACCTTTAATACTCATAGAGACTTCGCTGTCAGTGATGATGTGAATGGTAAGCATGATGGTATAAGGCGGCGGTAATGATGTTACTGGTGGCGAGGGTATGGATAATGATAAGGATGATCATGAGGAGGGGGAGGAGGAAGAGGAGGAGCAGGAGGAGCAGGAGGAGGAGGAGGAGCAGCAGGAGGAGGAGGAGGAGGGGGATGTTGTTTGTACTCCTGATAACAGTGATGGGGGGTAATCGGTAATTATTGTGATGGTACATGACGATGATAATGAGGATTCGGATGGGAGCGATGCTGATGATGATAACAATGGTTAAGTGATAACAATGACAACAATGACATTGATAATGAAGGTGACAATGATCATATTGATGTTCAATGATAATATTGAGGATATCAAATTATGAAGTTAACAATGATGATGTCCATCATTTTAATATAACTCATAATGATAATGACGTTAACAAAGTTGATAATAGCGATGTCCATAATGTTAATATAACTGATAATGATAATGACGTTAACAAAGTTGATAATAGCGATGTTTAGCGGAGGAGGAGAACGAACATGGAAGTAGCCACAAGACTAAAATGTGATTATAATTATATGGCAACAAGCGCTAATAACATCCCCATGCATACATCCAAAGGAATTCAGCTCACTCCCAAAATGGACCTTCACCTTTCCGCCTTTACACACCGAGACACCTTCTAACAAAAAACGTTAATCTCCTCTCCACTATCCTCACTATTCTCCCCAGAGCAGATGATAGAAAGCTTTAGTAAAAATTGATGAGGCGTACGGCGTCAGGCTGTATAGGCCAAGGTGGTAAGATCGTTTAGGATAACTACTACACCTCTCTAATGCTCCGTTAATTCCATTTATTATTTATCACCGTGACCCTGACGTTGTAGCAAACTGTCCCCCAATTTTAAAGGAACCAACCCCCGTAATGAATCTTTTTAATTTTTTGAAAGGCATAGATCACCAACATTAAATTTGGATGAAATACATGTATTTAACAATTAGATAGCATAAAGAAGACAAAATCAAGGCCATTACGGAAGTTAAATCGGAATTGTTTTCCTTAATATTCAATATTAAGCGAATGCGTCTACTCGGATTCATTCAAGCCGTTCACTTTAGAAAAACTCTGGGTAAAATGTACCCAATACTACGTAAAAGCGAAAAGGACCTTTTCGGTATTTGAAATTTCTCTTTGCAGAAGTGATTGTTAAACATGAACATTTTAAATATTGGATACCAGACTGAAAATTCAAACGTACAGATAATTTTGTGACGATCCGTTCTCTTTAACAATTTTTTTAGCACCGGCGTCTCGATATGCGAATCGCATTAATTGGTACTGAAAACACAATTAACTCTATCTTTTGATGATTGGCTTCCAATTTAAGACTAACAAACCAATTTCCTAGAACACAATTTTGACTTCAATCGAGTTAAAATGCATGTCAGTAATATTTCATGACTTGACAGCGATCTTCATATTCAGTTGAACCACTTGAATGAAAAAGATGAAATTGTCCATCTTATAGCATTTTTGTCTAGCCATGGGGGCAATAACCTCTAATATCTTTGGATATGTGATATAGATGCTCAATCTGACGCTAAAAATATATAGCCGAGAAAAACAGAAATATTATTTTCATAATCCAATAAGACCTTATTGTTGTTTTGACACAGATGACATTTTTCAGATGTCACAAAACCAGACAATGACTTACAAAAAGAAAAACGATCGTTATGAAGTGTACATTCCGTATGATCGTTCTGTTCTTCTTAATATCACATTTAGTGCTCGTAAAATGTCTCCCACGGTATATTCCCGTCATTGTTTGGAAATAATAAGTCATTTCTAACACAAGTTTAAAACATGGATGTACGCTCTTTGCCAATGAAAGCAATATGACTTTCGCATTTCGCAAGTGTTCTACGAGCCTTTTGACAGCAAAAGTCAAAATTTCAACCAACAAAAAAAGCTAATGTGCAAATGTCATTTGATAATTCTGCAGATTGTATGTGTCGGCAGGAATACTTCTTGTTTCCCCAGTTTTTATGTTCTACAAACACCAATATTAAAACTAAAATCGTGAATGTTATCACAAAATAACACTATCTCTAGATTTTTGCGGTCCATTACCCTCGTAGTCGGACTAGGTGGACTTTTTATCGGTATACCCATATTTTTCATTCAATTTTACAAAAATAATGTTTAAAAGTTATGTGAATCCACGGCGGTCATTACATTTATCTAGAATGTGTGCCTCTTATTTGTCAATATTTCCTACATATAGTAATCTAATCTAGTTGGTGTATCTAAAATTGGAAAATGTCTTCTTAAGTTCGTCTAATTTTTAAGAATTTATACCTGTAATGGGTCTACATCTACTTAAGATCGTGTGTTCATGTAGAATGTGTACCTGTAATGGGTCAACATCTACTTAAGATCGTATAGTGATCTAGAACGTATACCTGTAATGGGTCAACATTTACTTAAGATCGTATAGTGGTCTAGAACGTATACCTGTAATGGGTCAACATCTACTTTTGATCGTTAACTGATCTAGTATGTGTACCTGTTGTGGGTCTACATCTACTTAGGCTCGTGTGTTCATGTAGAATGTATACCTGTAATGGGTCAACATCTACTTAAGATCGTGTACTGATCTAGTATGTGTACCTGTAATGAGTCTACATCTACTTAAGATCGTATAGTGATCTAGAATGTATACCTGTAATGGGTCAACATCTACTTAAGATCGTGTACTGATCTAGTATGTGTACCTGTAATGGGTCTACATTTACTTAAGATCGTATAGTGATCCAGGATGTGAACCTGTAATGGGTCTACATCTACTTAAGACCGTATAGTGATCTAGAATGTATACCTGTAATGGGTCAACATCTACTTAAGATCGTGTACTGATCTAGGATGTGAACCTGTAATGGGTCAATATCTACATAAGATCGTATAGTGATCTAGTATGTGAACTTGTAATGGGTCAATAATATCTACATAAGATCGTCTAGTGATCCAGGATGTGAACCTGTAATGGGTCAACATCTACTTAAGACCGTATAGTGATCTAGTATGTGAACCTGTAATGGGTCAACATCTACTTAAGATCGTATAGTGATCTAGTATGTGAACCTGTAATGGGTCAACATGTACTTAAGATCGTATATTGATCTAGTATGTGAACCTGTAATGGGTCAACATCTACTTAAGATCGTATATTGATCTAGTATGTGAACCTGTAATGGGTCAACATGTACTTAAGATCGCATATTGATCTAATATGTGAACCTGTAATGGGTCAACATCTACTTAAGATCGTATAGTGATCTAGAATGTGTACCTGTAATGGGTCAACATCTACATAAGATCGTATATTGATCTAGTATGTGAACCTGTAATGGGTCTACATGTACTTAAGATCGTATATTGATCTAGAACGTGAACCTGTAATGGGTCAACATCTACATAAGATCGTATAGTGATCTAGAATGTGTACCTGTAATGGGTCAACATCTACATAAGATCGTATATTGATCTAGTATGTGAACCTGTAATGGGTCAACATCTACATAAGATCGTATAGTGATCTAATTTGGGAACCTGTAATGGGTCTACATCTACTTAAGATCGTATATTGATCTAGTATGTGTACCTGTAATAGGTCAACTTCTACTTAAGATCGTATTGTGATCTAGTATGTATACCTGTAATTGGTCAACATCTACTTAAGATCGTATAGTGATCTAGAATGTGTACCTGTAATGGGTCAACATCTACATAAGATCGTATATTGATCTAGTATGTGAACCTGTAATGGGTCTACATGTACTTAAGATCGTATATTGATCTAGAACGTGAACCTGTAATGGGTCAACATCTACATAAGATCGTATAGTGATCTAGAATGTGTACCTGTAATGGGTCAACATCTACATAAGATCGTATATTGATCTAGTATGTGAACCTGTAATGGGTCAACATCTACATAAGATCGTATAGTGATCTAATTTGGGAACCTGTAATGGGTTTACATCTACTTAAGATCGTATATTGATCTAGTATGTGTACCTGTAATAGGTCAACATCTACTTAAGATCGTATTGTGATCTAGTATGTATACCTGTAATTGGTCAAATTCTACATAAGATCGTGTAGTATCTAGTATGAGTACCTGTAATGGGTCAATTTTTACTTCAGATCTTATTCTTATCTAGTTTGTGCAATGCGTATATATTGATTATTAATAAAAAACCTTTAGCAATATAAACTCGATATCTCTTTTAATTAAATATCACTTATGATCGAACAGTCGTGAACAAAATGTGGCACCAATTGGGTCAGTACCTACTAAATATCGTATACTAATAAAAACATCCAATATACAAATTAAGCATGCAAAAATTGTTAATGAGTCACTAGAATAATGCTAAAATCGTGTACTTATCGTATATCTAGATTTTTTTAAATTGTAACCTCTTAATGACAAATAGAAAACCCACAAGGACCAGGTTTTCACTGGATAATTGGAGCTTAGTAGTTCATTTGGCAATACTTGTCATTATTTTCTGTCTGAATAACAGATTATCTTCTCTCTTCACAGATTCTACACGCCTCATTCCAAAGTCTGTATCACCTGCTCCGAAAGTAATCAGCATTCGGTAAGTGAACTACAGGTAAAATATTCACTTTAGCTTTTACTAATAAAAGTGTCTTAACATATAATTGCATCAACAAGTAAACCGAGTGTCCACATGGACAGACAGGATGGACGTTGAGGCAGACTAAGACTTTCGTAAACAAGTTATGAAATGACATTTAGTGACTTAAACATCTTCTTCTTTTTTTCCAGTACCGGAGGAAGATGAATGTTTACATACAATATACGTTTCCAGTTTCAATCAAGAGGATCTTGACTAAAATGCAAAAGAGACAAACTGATGGATCTAATGGAAAAATTGTTTGTCTTAATCGTATATTCTTGTTTTGAAAGGATATATTCCTTTTCTTGGTTTCCAAGCCTTTAAGTATATAACTTTGAGTATTAGAGCGATTAATAAGACTCGTTTTGAACAAATTTACATACACTCTAAAAAACGAGGGTAAAAAGGGAACATGCATGTTTGTTGGGTAAAATTTGACACAGGGGTGGTTGGGTAAAAATTTACCCAGCAAATGTTTAATGTTTTACCCAACTGATGTGCAATATATTTGACCCAATGTAAAAGGTAAAATGTTACCCAACGACAACCATGTTCCCTTTTTGACAAAACATTGGGTAATTTTACCCAACTCATCCTGGGTACTCGTTTACTTTGTTCTTGTGTAATTTTTTACCCAAAAGTTGGGTAAAATTTTAACCCAACCTTATCGTATGATTTTTTATTTTTACACAGATTTGGGTAAAAAAGAAAATTTGTCCGAGGAGTTGGCTGGAAAAGTACATGCTATATGTAGTGTAGTGTATAAGTAGTATACCTCTCTCTCTCTCTCTTGGCTAGACTGTCTTTCGCTTGGCGTGCTCGCAGTAGGTGACTGCATCGCGGATGACATTCTCCATACGAATAATGTGTTGTCCAGAATTATGAGGAATTTCATATTAATTTATATAGCGCTAAATACAAATGTCTCTAAGCGCTTTACAAATATATTATTCATGTCCATATTGAGAAGATTTACACGCATTCATGCAAATAAATGCTGCGGAAAGACACAAGTGCATGATCGTAGTCTATTTCGAACAAAGTCGTCCATTCTCTGTCGATCTTGAACACGATTAATTCGATGAACAGCTGATTCGGAACGACCGACCACGCTAGCGCTTCAATCATAGTTTTTAACATCAGTTGTGTCATAATACCAACGTTTAGGTGTCAAAACTTGTGTTCACCCAACGTGTGGTTCAAATATTAATCTGCATCGTTACTTTCTTACCCCGGAAATGCGCACAGTCGAATTTTGATATGACACTATGGCAAGTGTAATGAAATTTCGAAGGGACTTGGTGTTTGGCACAAGGTTAGGTAATACTTTACCCAACTTTTTTAAACAGCGATTTTGCACAGCAAAATTTTGCACTCTATTTTTAGAGTGTACATCCGCGCTTACAATTTTAATTTCTACTTCACATTAATATATCTTTCAAATTAAGTTTGTATTCATCTTTTTTTTAAACTACACCTCATCTTAACTATCCTTCAAAATATACAATGGACGATGTCTGTCAATCTCTTGATATTTTTCAGCTAGCAGCTAGAAGGACGTTGCTGTCATATAACTTTGTATAGATGGTTAACGCCCTTCTGGCGAGGAGCAGACAAATTGTGTGTTCATAAATTCCAGGGGGAAACTCACCTTTATGCATGCAAAAGAGCGTGACATTGTACATGTTAATTTTACGTGTCATTAGCCGCGAGGTCCAGCTAACCGCCACCGGCTGTTCTACCCATGTCATTACCGCTAGATTAGGAAGGATGCATCACAGCTTACTGCTGCTGTATGGAAGATAATCACCTCATATTGCCATGTATCAAAGTACATCTAACTCCCTATCATACCGCTGTCGCAATTGATTAAGACTTGGCGCTGCGTGACCATGGGAGACCGTCGGCGCCGTCACGAGCATCACGTGACCGCTCATTGTGGATATGCGTAGTGTCATGTGATCACGTACCTCTCGAGTACCGTAAAGCACAGCTTGACGTATGAATAGATGCAAACGTTGAAGTTTGACGACGAAACGGGTCGGTATCTGCCAATGGATGATTAATATCTGTATTAAAATATATTTCGAGTGCAGGTCATCATATTTTATAGTGAAAGGAACTGCTTAAAAGTTATACATGATCCATTGTGTTCTACCTATGAATGACACGGTCTTAAGCCATTGACTACAACATTCTCTCATTACCATTGGATTAATACATGAACCACCCAGCTCCAGTAGGCAATGGGTTAAAATTCATCATTTTTTTAATTATTGAGTCCTGCTGAAAATCACAATCATTTCTAGGTATTGGAACAAATCAAAACAATTTGACAGAAAAATGAATAAACACAAGATACTAGATTCTTTCAGGACCCATCGTGCATTATATCATCTGACTTTGTCTGAAAAAGCACACAGATGCAAACACACATCTGCACACTCGTACAGCGCTCGATTCTTAAAGTTCTTAATGAAAATCAATCCTTCAACGATATAATGAAGACATACAAACCATTTTTTCGGTTTTTATATATAAAGTAACCGGGTATAATCATTTAAGGGTTAAACTAAAGCTGTCATATCATCCATGCTCCTAGGTATGTTAGATAAATCAAATGACTGAAAAGAAAATAACTTCAATTAGCGTAGTTTAGATATCACACTCTGCCCTACTGTCGCATCCATTCAGAAACCATAGTAATTAAAGTTGCAGTGACGCGCACGGAGAGCAGGCAAACGGAAATGGCCCTTCGTATACCTTGCGCGAAAATCACACCCGACACCCGATCCTTGGCATTGGCTTCGTAACGGTCCATGGTTCGTTTCGGTGTGCGCGAAGATCGATGCCAATTAGGCAGATCAATACTAACCTCGAATGCATAAGTGAAAAGAGACCCCGCACAGCGGTGTTAATTTGAATTGAGACACTTTCTGAGGGAGAATCATTTGTTGTCAGGTTGTGTTTCTGCATGCGGACTGGGTCAATCTTGGAATTATTCTAGACAGGTAAAGCCTAGCTACCGCTCACTACACGATCTGACTACGGTCCGATTTTGGAAGACTTTGCAAGAGCATTTGATTCGGAAATTCAAAGATGTCAAATCTTTATGACTAAGGATATGAATAGTCATAGGCCTATTATTTATTTTATTTTTTAAATTCCAAGTGCTTTCATGCTTTCTTGGAAAAGGAAAAGGTATATCGGCTCAGAATCATAGTGACGATTGTTTACGATTTGAAGCCGATTCTGACTAGAAGAATTCATCTCACTAAATCCCTGGTGTTGGTATTCTTATTATTATTCAGAAGCTAAATCATGAACATAATGTTTGTTTAGATTTCCTGTCTAATACAATTAACATTTCTCTGAATACCGGATCGCAGAACGATCGTGAGGTAGTGTTCGCTGGGCTTAATTCACTTGGTCTTGATACAAGATATCAATTGTATGTTTGGTAGTCATGGAGTATGAACACGTTTTCACCTTGCCCTTACCGTAGGTGTTGTAGTTGCGGGGGCATTTTATTAACATAAAAAAGTTAATCTGCAATGAATATTTATAATTTGACATTTGGAATCTTATCTTTATGAATCATTTGTGATTAATGAAAGTTTATAAATAAAAATTGAGTTATAAAGTAATACATTCAAACGTAATTCCATTATCACAGTAATATTACCCTTTTAATATAAATTCATAAAGTTGAAGTTTAATATATTTCCATTCAATTCTGTCCTGGCTGTATGCGTAGTATATATCTTTTACATTAAGGTATAATAAGTAGATACCCAAGTTTATTAAGATCATATTTTTCAAGGGGTTTCAATCGCTATCTATTGGGGGAAGAAAAGAAGAGAAAATAACAGTTTACATCGTCATCGTTGGAGTCTGAACTAATATACATCAATCAATGATCAGCTGAATTTATACCCAGCCACGGAATCTAAACCTATTTCTAACCGACCGGAAAGGCCGTATTGCTAAATCGAATCAATAAAACATGGTGATCGAGTTTCACTTCTATTGATTCCGTGTAAACTTGTTTAACCCGGAAGCTAATACAAATACCGCGATGATTACCTTCCGGCCGATATAATTCAGGCGAAAAATAAATAATAGACAAAATTATGCGTGAATTTCGCGATAAGTGAAATAGTATATGGAAACTGGGAAGCTGATTTGCTGGGTTAGCTCCTCTTCCGTAAACGCAAACAAATTTATTATCTAAGTTGCACTAGATTTTTGACCGAGGGTATTGGAAATTGAGCGTTTTCTAGCTTAAAGCGCTTGATTTGTATCTTCGTGATCCGTTTCCATACTTGTTTCCCCGGAAGTCGGCATCATATTTCAACGTCGTGCTCTACAGAAAACGATGTATTGGCAATTCACGTTCTTGCTTTGTTATTATTTCCTGATTTTTTTTGATGATTTTTTTTCAAAAGGCTGCGATTCAGAAGAAGGTCGAGGATATAATGTCATTGTTTTGTTTGTAAACATGTATAAAGAAACAGATAATGATTACATTCAAACGGAAATAAATCGTTTATCCATTTTTTGGGGGATCTACTATGTAGGTGTATTCGTATCCTCTGTCTGAATTTGCACTGTTTTGATATGAGTTCTTTCTTATTTTAAAATTTATTTTGCGGTTTAGTTTTCATGTTCCCTTTTTACTTACTGTTTTCATTTATCCATCTTGACCCTTCCGTTCTTTCTTTTTCTCTTCATCTTTCTGTTTTAACTTTCTAATACTTTACTATAATATTATAGTAATGTATTTGTTTGCGCTGTAGTTTTCTTATTGTTCTTTCTCCACATTAAAAAACACACAACATTTACACGATATCACGTAAACATCTCTTCTTCACCTCCTTCTTTGTGATGACATTTTTTTGCTTCATCTGATCCTTCTTTCATTCCTTCTCTCTTTCAATATCTTTTTACAACATTTCCCTGTCATTTTCAAATGTCCCCTTGAATTCTTTCCTTATCTATCGCTTTGCTTACCCAGGACAAATCCTTGTCGGAAATCATTTCTCTTTATCTCACAATGAAAGTCGAGAAAAGCACGAAATTGCTAAAAACACTGGAACGCAAGCGGCATAATGTCATATCCATCTATGGATTCCGCGTTGGGTAACATCGATGAAATTCAAACAAAATGACATTAAAATGGAAACAATTTTCCCGCACACGATCGTGTAAGTTGATATTGTTCTCCGTATAGGCACGTCCTATCGAGAACAGAATTATTAATCAATACGTTAACAGACCTGCCAACAGGGTTTGTCATTTTTTGTTCAATGTCATAAGTTGACAAGAATAGAAAATTGCAGCAATGATGTAATATATAATTCACTTGGCAGATTTATATTTGCTTCTCAAATTTGTTAAATGAAAAAAAAAATCAATAAAACAATGTCAGTGGACGAGCCTAAAATACCCAATCGTTTTTAGCTATTTTCTACCTAATAATAAAGCCACCAACCTTGGCAAAATGGTATTTATTATGTATTTTTACCTCAAAGGAAAATTGAACTTTTTATTAAAATCTAGTCTGATCCCCGTTTCCCCATAACAAAAAGTTCAGCCACCCAGTGCATATCATAACACTTCAGGGGGAAAAAAAACGGATAATAATTATAAGAGACTTTTTGCGGTAGGAAATGGGAAATGGTAGGAAATAAATACAAATCAGGACGCTTGAGGGTCGATTGTGGTTTTCCAAGTGGATTTTACTCTTACAGAACGATTCATCTTGATGAGGCCGCTACGTAAATTATTTCCTACACCATTTTTCCGCCAATAAACTTGTCGACAGAAATAGGCTTGATGTCACTTATTTTCTTCTTTCTCTTCTCCAATCGCCTTGTTTTGAAAATATTTGCTGGTTTGGGAATTCCTGTTTTTACGACTACCAATATGAACAAATAAATGGGATGTTCGACCATCGACCTGCTCGTTTGTGGATATGTGATTGCTTATAAACGAGCATGTAGATGACTGTGACTGTACAGGATTATAGGAAGTTTCTCCTTATTCGGTATGAGTCATGATAAATCCTTTTTATCCGGGACAAAATCATTTTCCAATAAGAGGGTGGGACATCGACTATCCAAGTAATATCGTGATGTTTTCTCGCAATCAAAACGATATACAACTTATTTTTCAGATAGAATTCCGCAGTGTAACAATCTGCCAGTAGATTTGTGACCGTGCCTTTACTATAGGTAATGGGACACAATGGCCATTTAGTGCCAGGTTGTATTCTTTCTAATCGTTCATTGGAAGGGGAGATTTAGTAAGATCAACGATAGGCTGTAAGAGAAAATGGGTGGAAAAGATCGAATTAAAGACGGGAAAAAACAGGAGAGGAATATAGCTTTAAGTAGCAAACGTGCAAAATCTTACACAATCAACAATGGCAGAAGTGCCTGGATTGGGTTGGGGTGAGGACATTGTTGCATCAGCGTTTTATATAAAATATAGATCGGTGTTACGTGTTTAAATTAGACCTCGATTTCATCAATAATTATACAGGAAGCATTTTGATCCCAAAGGAGATTTGAAATTCTCATTACACATTTTAAGGGATTGATGCATGGCTGTATAAAGGCAGGGGAACCCTGCAAATAGATATTTGTCCTTTTTACGTACAGATGTAAAGAGCAGCGTACATGGTGATGCATTGAGGATAAAAATAAATGAAAGTGTTGTATAAGAAAGCGGATTTCCCGTAGTTCGTTTACTCCATATAAAGAAGCTGAGAACACGATACCTTTGCTGAATTATCTGTCTTTAAGTAATCGGTTTGTAGGCCTAATGAGGCTATATCTATGGATCATGGACTCGAAACCCCCAAAGCAAGGGTAAAAAAGACTAGAATAAGAGGAAACATAACACGAAACCCCATCTGTGATTTTTATCCGAGCCCTTACGTATCACTCCAAGTATTCCTTCGTAGAGCCCAGAAGAGTTTGACCGCGTCATCATGACGTTTTTAATGGCACCAAAACCTGTGATTTTGATATAAATAGAAGGAATTTGAATGCGATCGTTTATCATCTCGACGTTGAAGCGGACGATGATGTCTGACTAACTCACTTGACGCCCCCGGAGTCCTCCTCGAGTAGCATCAGATATACACTCGGTGATATCGGCCTCTAGATTATAACTATCCTCCGAGACGCTCTCCGATATCGATGCGACAAATGTATCTGGGCAAGGTTTCACGAAACCGTCGTAAGTATAAGTTCGCGGACATCCCATTAAATTACGTGTGTCAAATTAAAATTCATGTATTGGAATTGAACACACGTTTCAATAGGATGTCTGTTTTGTACTAACGATGGTTTTGTGAGAAGATGCCCTGACTGTCGAAGTTGTGTTGTTCTTGAGTAATACATCTATATCAGTGTATATAATCCCTCTTAATAATTATTCATGTAGCCTAGTTGTCTTAATCATGTTTATTGGAAACGGGTTCTAAACGATTTTCTAAAAGAAGTAAACCGGGGAGCTGGGCATTTGCCCCACCAAAAATGTGAAATATACACTATTTTGGCGATTCTCACCTCCTCAATGAGCTACAATATGATCTTATTGTACCTTTGACACTAATTGTTTGGTGATTATCACTGTCCCTCAAACAATATACATCCAAAAATACATTAGCTGATTTTGGGTTCCAGGTGCTTTGCTCTTTTGCAAAATTTAGAAATATGAAATTAGTCGTTCGGGCAAGAGACGTCAACCCCCTGACAAAACTGTGCCCTTATGTAGAGGAAGATTGCCCTATGAAATTTATCACGAAGTTCTTCAATTGTATACTTATTCACCCTTATTCTCATGGCTGTTTTGGGGGATGGTTTCGTCTTCTTAACCTGTGATTTTTATTTATCTAAGATAACAAAATAACGTTGAAAACGTCACTTTTTGGATTTGACCATAATTTTTACCTAATCGTTGACGTTTAGATTCCAAAAACATAGTAAAAAACAGCTTTAACTTCAATATACCTCACAACATGCTAATATACCTTTAAGATCTTACGCGTCAGTACGTGATATTTATCAATTTTTGCTGCCATTGTTTATGAAAGGAAATGCTCCTGGTAGCAATTGACAAACAAAGAAATAGCACTACTGTCCGTGTTTGCATGGATTCGTGTGCGTTTAATCAAGTGCAAGCAATGGCGTCAATGAATGGCTATAGATTTGGTCCATAATCATTTGGTCTAATATATGGCAATCTGTTACGATGCAACGCGCCTCAAATAAGTTCCGATCGCTATTATCGTATTTGTACAGACACATGGCATTCATAAAGTACTAAAAGGTTGTTTGCGATGTTAATTTTCAGAATCCCCAACGCTGAATTTGGGTTTTCTATGAAAATATAGCGATGGAGCGATGTAATTTATAAGGCATAATTTTTTTTTTTTTGGAAAAAATTCAGTGTTCTAAACATACTTATTTACCTAAATAAAACAACAATTGTTTGGATATGCATTCGATATATAAATATATTTTTTTAAAACATCTTAATGGTTTTTAACGTGACTTCATCATCAACACAAACTATGAGCTGTAAAATGAAAGACGGGATGTATATTCGTATACATGCCTTCGTAAGAGATGTTTATTTTATTTGTTTTGTTTTCAAATCTTAACAAATAATTCAGGGAAAATTATGGTAATTATAATTAATTCAGTACGTAGTGTACATTGACTCTAAATATAATTTATTCTTTCCTAAGTAAGAATAGTGATGGATCCAGGTTTCATTGACAGGGGGGGGGGGGCATGTCTAAAAAAATGCCGACGAGTGAGACCTTGTGCCCCTCCTTCGCTACCGGCTTCGCTATGTCATCTGATAGTTATCATACATTTGTTCTTCGATCCTCGGGACATCAAAACGCTCACATGTCTGTCAAACCTGACCAAAAGTTGAAGCGAAGTGATGGTGAAGCAAAAAACAGAACAAATCTCCAATGGTCGTGATGAAAATTGACCGCCTTTTTATTGACAGGTCAGTCGTGTGCGTACAAAGTCGTCTGGATTTCTCGCTCGCATTTGTTTACTTTCTCAGGGCAGGTTGTATACAATTCAAGCAAAAGCATATTCGAGTTTACTCTGATACATTGTCAGCAGTGATAATGTTTTGATAGCGATAGAAAAATGGAAATGGACTGTTTTTCAGAATGCAATTGGAGAAGAGTTATATCAATAGATGTATAGATGACATGAAAGCATTGTACAAGTAGCCATTTGTATTTACGCGGAAAAGGTTTCTTGGAACAAGTCAATGTGACGTCGATTGCCGTTGCCATGGTAACTTATGTGTGAAGCAGTTCAAATTCAATTTGCATTTAGCAGAACGAGTCTTAAGACGACCCAGTATGTATAGGAGATTTGTGTGCAAACTCAAAGAAGACAGGGGTCTCAGTCAGGGGCGTACGCAGGATTTGTTCAAGGGGGGGGGTTTTAAAATATTTTGCTCCCGAAAATTTGAAAATCGCGCCGGCCGAAAAGTCGCTCAGTGGGGGGGGGGGGGGGGGGGTGGTAAGCGGACACTGTTTTTTTTTTTTTTGGTAATTTCCAAATTAGATTTAAACGAGTTTGTTCCCCTTTTTTTGGCACCCTCGGTTCTGTTTTGTGGTGTCTTTTCCAATGTTTTTTAGCTCGAGAGAAATATCGGGGGGGAAATCACATGTAGTGAAATAAATTGCATGAATAAAAACAGCTCAGCATGTCTGGAACATAATGGGCGTTGATTGACAGCGCTGTAACATGAAATAGAGTATAATAATTGGGGCTCAACAACAGAACAATATGTGTATATCATGATTTATTTTTAGATTGGCAAGACAAAAACGCAAAAGCTTCTCAAGAAATGGGTAGATTGAATTGAAAATGATATATCTGAGGATAGTAAGGCGACAGTAGAATTGGAACAAAAGTCATCAGTATATGAGCAAGGATAATTTTTGTGGGACCACTCACAACATGATTTCCTTTTATAAAAAGATTACAGCGGAAAATGCATTAAAATGATTTAGTACGATTTAATATGATTTTAAATAATATGAAAACATTTTTGGGAGAAATTCCTTCAAGTGCAATAATTTAATGAAACAAAATCAAACAAAGAATGCAGATTTTTCTTTGAAAATACTCGACGACAATCGTCTTATGTAGATCTTTGGAGGCCTAACTAAAGAACTAGTAGACCGACTAGAAAGGGTGCAGAAAAGAACTCTGAAAATATTCTTGGGTCCTAATTATCAGTCATATGAGACAGCACTGAATCTAATGAATCTGTCTTCTTTGGCTGACAGAAGGAAGGAACTGTGTTTGAGTTTTGCAGAGAAACTGATTTCAAACTAGAAGGTATCTTACCTCATACCTCCTTGTAAGAACATTACAAGCCTACGCAAATCAAATACCCGAGAACAATTAAAATGTAAAACCAAACGATTTCGTAACAGTCCAGTTCCCTACCTAATTTACTTACTAAATTCACAGTATAGTGATCATGCACTTTGTACACATGTAAAATTTAATCCCTATAGTGATGATGTAGAGGTGCTGTAGAATTATTTTATTTTATGTGAAATAGGATATAACTTTTTGTTACCAAGACAATTGTACCACCTTGATAAATGATAAATGAAAATGATAATATAATACAGTAAATCAAGATTACCATGGTTAACTTTTGTAATGATTGAAACATACTTACCACATAATTATTACCAGAAAAAGCTCAAAATTAACATATTTCATGGCTTTTATCTGATTGTATACCTACCTATCAATTTACAATATGTTATCCATAACTCACCAATGGAAATGTAAAATTTAATTCATGGATCTACAACCAGTATTCTCTCTGTCGAAATTGTACTTTTTACCTTATTTTCGTTATGTCTGATAAACACTTTCACCCTCAGCATTATCTTAAATAATTATCTCTCTATCTCTCACTTTATCTCTCTCTCTCTCTCTCCCTTTCTCTCCATCTGTCTTTCTCTATCTCACACTTTTCCTGGATCTCCTGTGCTGTCTGCACTATTATCCTCCCTACCTCTCTTCTATATTTCCTTCCAGCCCTATGATGATTGTGAAATAGATTTAAGCAACTGTTAGCTGTTAAGCGAATTTTATGAATTTTATGAATTTGTATATATATGTGTACACTGGTTTATTTAGAAAATTCATTCACTGTGTGATACGATTTATGTTTGTATGAATATTTATGTTTTTACACAATGTACAAAATTCTGCAATTCAGCCATCTGGCTGCAAATGAATTGTCAATAAAACCATTACCATTACCATTCAATACTGATATGTAAAGATATAATTTTATATTTATATGCATGCAATTTAAACACTTTAATTCATCCTCATCAATATTAATAGTTCCGGTTATGGACACATTTTAGTTGGTTTTAGAATACGAATGCCTACTCCCAAGGGTAATTTACTTGTTCACTTAATTCTTTTATCTCTTCATCATGCCTTCCACCGATGAATATCAATATAATTTTTTTACTTCCAATTATAGTTTTTATGCATTATGCATCTACAAATAGAATAGATGCGTTTTCTTAAAACAAAGCTCAAATAATGTTTTGTTCAACATGAGGAGAAGGTGTTGGGGCGTGCGTTCATTGCTCCTTAAATATCTCACGAACTCATGTTTTATCATCACCCAAAATGTGAATCTCTTTGAATCCCTCTTCCCCTTTAATTCTCTCGCCTTTTCTCTACCTCTAAATCACTCTTTTGCTATTCCTTTATCGCTCGATCCCTCCCTCCTCGCCTCTCTCTCTCTCTTTCTATGTCCGTCTCGTCATTTCTATATCCCCTCTTTTCTTTTCCTGTCTCTATCACCCCTCTCACTTTCTTACTCTCATCCTCCCTGTCTGTCTATCTGTATCGCCCCTCTCTCTTTCGCTCACTCTGTCTTTCTCTCTCTCCCTCTGCCCGTCTCTCTTGCCTCTCCCCCGTTACTTTTCAGAACGGGTTGCTGCCGTCTCCTTCACTATAGAGTCCTTCACTTCAATCATTTTTATTGCAATTATTTTCATTTCTTGGAGAAAAAAAACCATACACGGTGTTTCGCTATGTTTACATCATCAAGCTGTGTACATGATTTCCATTTTTTATCTTTAGATATGTAATCCTTTTTTTATATATTGCCGGATGAACGTTGTCCATTTAAAGTCAGCAATCAGTCATTTGACCTAAAATTACAATACGTACATGTACGTGTAAGAGATAGATGCATGCAAATATGATAATGAAATAATTACAAAAAAGGTAGATATATACATAGATTGTACAACAAATATACAAAATAGATAAGAGAGAGGAAGAGTGGGGAAGGAAAAAAGAGAAAATTCTTAGCAAAGAGAGAGAAAAGGGGGGGGGGGGGGGGGGAGAGAGAGAGAGAGAGAAAAGACCAATAATACACATTTTTTCTCATATTGCAAGTTGCTGTTCAAGTTGCAGTTCGGATTGTAATCAGTAATCATTAAATTTTAATCACAATCGTAATTATTTGACATTCAACTTGATCACGTCATATTGTGTAATTGTATTTGTATGTGGGTGTGTGGGTGTGTGTTTGTGTGCACATGCGATGTGTGTATAATGAGACAATGAATTAAATGGAAAGGAAGGGAGAGAGGGGGAGGGGGGGGGGTGTATAAATGTTGAGGATTGTTTATATACTACCTCCGGGGAATGGTATAGGCCTGATGGAAATGCACGTACCTTCAACTCTACGTGTATAAAATGTAATCGAAATAAAACGCTTATTGAAAACGGAAATGCCCAATTACACACTTTTTCCTACTGGGAAATGCTCTGCTCTTCGAAGGTTTCCAATAATATGACCCGTATTGAAAAAGAGGACAACTTTAATGACTTCTCGTTTAGACACCAACAATTCCCCCCGCTATTTCTTTTTTGTTTAAACACGTTCTTCGTATATAAATGACACGCATGGGAAACAAGACAGAACTATAAAGAACAACCACTGTTTTATTGCGCCTGACCTGAATATGATATTTGTTCGGCATTCAAATTGGGTCTTCAAATGACATTTTTGTCATTTGCGGAAAGCGATCGCTCGAAGAAATTCCTTCCATGAGTAAAGCATAACCCACGATCGATCGAGTCAACACTGCAGAGTGAAAAGAAAGATATATAAAAGTGGGAATGAGAAAGAGGTTTTGTTGGTCGCTCGGGTGAAGCTGAATAAGCAGTCGGAAGAAATGATGGGTTTGGATTTTATCTCTTTTAGTTATCAGACATGGATGTACAGCTATGCACCATCAGGGCATCAATGCATTTGATACCGAGCGCTCTTCTGGGATTTTATATTTCCTTCGTAACTAAGAATAATGATAATGAGATCTATTTTCCCTTTGTGATACTGATACATCGAAAAGTTTTGTTTGAAGCGTTTGCCAGATTTTCCAACTTGCTAGAAACGCTTTTGAAATGTACCGTCGTCTCAAATGGCGAAGACTTTCTCGGTTATTGGCTGGCTTGGGGGTCAATCAACCAGTGTTTTCTTGTAGAAAAAAAAGCCATTTCCTTGAATCAGGATTTTACCTTCTCAAAAGAAAAGGTTTCACCTTCTCAACTCGACCTGTGTTGAAACCAAGATAGATACGAACATCCAGACATGACAACAAATACTGAAAACCGAGAACTGCCCACTGATTTCTTGAGAAATCTCTCTCTCTCCTGAAATGAGGCGAACCTGTAAAGGTATCAGGTTTCGGTCACAAGAACTAGCACAATTTGTTGTATTACCATGATAAGGACTGTAATTTAATTCAACCCATATTGAATGTATGAGCATAATGCATGTGGTTATTGATTATAATTGAAAATGACGGAAAGGGTATATATTATCCTAATTTTTTTCTTCGATTGATGGTTGTAATGCATCTAGAACGGATGTCATTTTGCATGTGAATATGTCTGTGCTGTAATCGAATCCTTGCGATTGGGATGAACTGCAACAAAATCAGTGACACGGGTCACACGGTGCACGTGACCAAAACAACGTGGGATGGGGAGGAAGAGAGAGAGGGGAGAGAGAGAGAGAGAGAAGGGGAGGCAACGCAAATACATCCACCTACATTGTAGTAAGACCTGGTGCCCTTTAGTGACTCGACCCACGATACGCCTCAGGACACAATGAATACCCTGCTTATATATTTATTCATTTATTTATTCATTCATATGTTTATTTATCCATTCATTTATTTCAATATTCGTTAGTTCAATTTGCATTCATTTATTTATTTATTAACGTCTGATCATTTTATGAGAAAAGAAATAGAATATATTAGCGCCGGTGCGTTTTGTGACTTATACCCCATGAAACACACACTCAAGACGTTCTCACGACGTTCTCACGAATTCCTTAAGGACGTTAAATATTTATGGAACCCTTATTTACCTCCCAAGAATGTTTGTGTTCTCTGACATCACATCGAACATTCCTAAACATCGACAGCTGTACTTTTTCCTGTATCCAGCATGTATCTTTAATCAAGGAAGGTTGTAGAACAGCAGGTGCCCTTCTTTTCCGTTCCACTCTAAATAAAATCATGTTATTACACTACTCGTGCAGAATGGATTATTTGGTGCACCCCGCACATATCGCCCAGTGCTCCACAATTTGAATTTCTTGCCAATAATATAGGCATTTTATGAACGCGGAAGCCGTTTGATATTTTGTTTTCATTTGATAGATAAATTTGACGGTTGTACGCTGTGAAATGAGGAAGTTTTCAGTAACTTAGACTTGGACTAAGCTAGAGAGAGAGAGAGAGAGAAAGAGAGAAAGAGAGAGAGAGAGATAAAGAGAGAAAGGGAGAGAGGGGGGGGGGGGGGGTAAAGAAAAAACAGAATAGAAGGTGAGAGAGAGAGAGAGTGATTGAGAAATTACTATAGACGTTAGTGCAGCCGTAAATGTCCTCAGCTAATAGGGCACCCCTCTTAAAAGAATTACCTCAGTTTTTGTAGAATTTTGTTTGTTTGCATATTCTGACCCCGTTTCATGTTTAGTCAACCGATTCGCCTTTTTTTCTTCCATCAAGAAAAATGAACATCTCTACAAAAGAAAAAAAGAGCATAATGCTTAAACAATATTTACGTAGATACACTCTACCAACAGATTTTCCCTTAAATCTATTTGACAAAGATTTT
Organism: Strongylocentrotus droebachiensis; assembly: GCA_035222895.1. Lineage (NCBI taxonomy): Eukaryota > Metazoa > Echinodermata > Echinoidea > Camarodonta > Strongylocentrotidae > Strongylocentrotus > Strongylocentrotus droebachiensis. The sequence continues at coordinate 87,646 of JAVYIG010001767.1, forward strand.
CGTTGCTTGCGTCACCAAAAAGACAACAAAAAGTTAACTACGTGTATGCCGACTCGAGTATCATAACCATATTTCCCCATTATGAAGGCTAAGTAAACTGAGAAAACCCATGTTCATAACAAACTTACCATTTTCCATTATTTTTCTTTCGTGCCATGCGGATCAAATCTCAGTCATGATTGATGCGGGATTAACTTCCTCGTCACCCAGCCGTGATATTCTTATGATCATGGGATGTCAGTGGATATTCAGATGACGGGCTGATCAGACTATGCTCTTAATACCTCTCCTTTTTTTATATTTCTTATTTTTCACGCAACGCGGACGTGATTTTGCCCCTGGTCGGGTTTTGGCGCCAACGGGAATGGCGACATGGCGAGCGCGTGCAAAAATCGTGACGTTGTGTCGTCTGCATGTTAAGGCACGCTTGACGCACCACGGTAGTATGATTAAACATACATGACATATCAAATCACGATGAAGAAAAGAAAATACGGTTGGCTTCTCCTAACAGATTTGTCGCTAAATGAAGCAATTATCCCGGGATTAGGTTCTTTATTATCGTGAAATTTCACTTTGAATCACCACATTTTGGGTTCATTAGGGAATCGATTAGAGGACCCGTTTTGCGTGAAATTTCATCGCAACTTCTCACAGAATCATGGCGTCAGGATGAAAAGCATTTTGCCCTATTGCACGTTCAAAAAGCTCGGTTGTGTCGTTTTCAAAAGAGAAGTCAGAGAGTTTTGTTTATCCGCCATGAATGTATTTTGTTTTTTAAAGCAACCGATAATGAATCATTTCTTTTAAAGACAAATAATTTTTCCTACCTTAAAAATAAAATTACACGCTCGGAAAGTCTGTCGAGAAATCTGGGGGTAATGTCAACAACGTATATATCTGAAATAAATCATTTTCGCATTACGTATTACATTATTGTGATATTTAAACTATTCATTATGTGATGCCCAAGACTATTGACATCGCCACAAAGCTTATTTTATTGAAAGTCTCAGCGATTGTCCTAAATGTAAAAGACACATTCAAACAGTGATTTTCAAAAAGGAGTTACAAGTTATCAAAATGACTTCCTAAAAGTAAATTTACACTTAAAATGTTTTACCTTTTAAGAAATATCAGAGAAATTAAATATATACCTTTAAAAGTAGCTCATGGTATTTTAAAGACCGTTTTACCATGGCTTTCCATTTCTGCACCGTATAATCGGTGGTTTTCAATAATCTACTCTAAGCTTACAAATTGAACATTTGAATCTCAAGGGGAATCAAGTTAATATGTAGTTGCTCACTCTCTATTTCGTAACGAGGTTAGCTTTATCCGACGGGATTCGAATGAAACTTCAGAAGGGTATTGTCTGTCCGTGGTTCTCTTGGATCAGAAGTCGTACGTTTTTAACCCTTTCCCTCCTGGAACCGGGCAGTTCGCGTATTAAACCTGTGGGGAAGTTTGAGAATTCAGTAGCCATTGGGTTAAGGGAGTGACCTCCTTCTCCTACTCCTCACTCCCTATCTCTTATTTCACTGAAGCAATGCAAGTAGTAAAACCAGCATTGATCGTTGTCCGAAAACAGATTTCAAGTACAACCAGACAATGTCTATTGAAATAAGGGTGCGTTTAAGCTTAAATTTTAATGGAAGAATGAGCGATTTGTAACGCTCACGGTAAACGCTCATCGTAATCGCAGTTCCACGGTGTACTGTTTATGCTCACTTCTCTGGCTCCTCCAGGCAATTCTCCCTGGGTGGCCTTAATTGGCCTTGCAGCTGGATTCGCAAACCTGCACTGTGCATGCTACGTAGACCCACTAGAGGTCAGTGCGTTGACCCCATTTAAACGCGTTTACAAATTGTAAACGCATCTTTTTGTGAGTTTACGATCGGCGATCGTGATCGCCGTTTTTCGGTGATTCTACAAAAGTGAGAAAGGACGCAACCGTGTTTTAAACTAAACGCGTAACAGATGCCTGATTCTGGCCAGAAAAAGTTCAGCATAAACACGCCCTTAGAGACAGTGGGAGATGGAGAGGTAGAAAAGGGAAAAAGGATAAGAGAGGGTAAGTGATACAAATAGAGCTGTATAGAAAGATATAAACCGATTGAGAGAGAGAGAGAGAGAGAGAGAGAGAGATGGAGACAGAGAGAGAGAGAGAGAGAGAGAGAGAGAGAGAGAATTGTACTCACATAGTTGTTGCATGTCATTTAACAACTTTAGCATGTTAAGAAATTAGAAATGTCTTGGAATACACAAAAGATGGTTACTTATGAATGAAAACAAACACATTGATGGTAAACTGGAATAAAACAAAACCCTAATATGTATACATATATATAAATGTCATCCATTATAATTTTACAAAAAAGAGGTTCCTTTCTTGAGCTATTTCAACTCCATGAATACATAAATAAATTGTAAACAAATTCAGAATCCACAGGGAGTCGTCGTTAAAAGAAAAACGCGAGCTGCAGAACTAGGTCTTGAAATAATGACAAATTATAGAAATAATACCAACGTAATGGGAAATGAAAAATAAATCTCATCAGCATGACGGACTATCTTGAACGATTGTGATAGCAATGACCATGTACGAGTTCGCTTTACATATAAAACAAAAGCTTCTCACGTGAAAGTTCTGTCATGTTAAATATCACATAAACGATATTCGGCGCCAAAACGAAAACAGCCATTTTCCCAATTTGAATTCTAATTTTAGCGTGCAGTTGAATGTTATTGCCAACGGCATACAGAAGAACGATTCAGCGTTTCGGTGGTTTGGTTTGGTGGATGCACAGTTTTCTCTAGCATTTGTTTGCTTTTTTCTGGAGAAATGATTTATGACTTCCTAAGTAGTAATAAAAGAGGAAAATATCACCAAAATAGTAATAGTTCGTAATAAATGTGACAGACGTTTACGATAGACGAGGATATGAATTAAAGAGTGAACAAAAACTAGAGAGATTGGGGTAAAAATGCATCCATTTCTTGGCGCCTGGATGCTTACTCGTATTGCAATGCGGTAAGATCTGGCAGATTGAATTGCTCGGTTTCACCCCCACGCTCCCCAATGTCAGAACTAATTTGCCTCCCCGCGGTACCATACAATAACACAATTGCGTGATTAGGGTATTATGTCGTTATATACCTTCTTCCTTTTTTCTCTTGCCGTTCCTGTCTCTTTCTCCGTCTTATAATGTAACCTTCCCTTGAAGATCATTACTTTGGAAACGATTCTGTCGACAGCAGATGGACCAAAATAGCGGGGTTGAGGCCCGGTCGCCCTTGACCAAATTGTGCTAGTCGGATTTGTTTCGCTCTCTCAAACGGCGCCATTTCACTTTAAATCTACCATAGCGCCACTGCAACTTCCAGCGTTATACGTTGACGAACCGCGTGCCTCTTCCAATATTGCAGTACTTACATCAATGGAGGACCGTGACATCGTCAGACAATTAGAGCGACCTCCTGCTATGATTGTCCTGTTATGATATTGCGTGTGTCTTTCTATGAACACAGCATGGCTTGTTCGATGTTACTCTTTCCAAAATTGATTAAATTTTTGGTTAACTTCATGCTGTTAATTACACGCATTACATCCCAACTACTTTGCTGGACATACGGGTTCCACTAAAACAGTTGCTTTTCTTCCTAATTGCGTCTAATAACTTCTGACCACATGGACGCTTGGACGTCCAACTTAACCTTGTACTCTTAATCAAACCACCCTTGAGTTGGGAAGCTGATCACTTGAGCGTTTCGTTTGCTTCACTTGACTGACTTTCTTATGGTTTCTATGTCCTGTTTACCGACATCAAAGTTTCTTGTTTTTCCTTTCACAGTTGTTTCGAGGTCTTTTGCGTGATTTTTACTGAGAATCTCCGCTCTTTAAGTGATTTTGCTATGGGCTTCGATCGGAACGTATTGATCACTCTCAAATGTCTGTAATCCCATCTCGAATGGTCATGTATCTTCTTTTAATCTAGTATATCCCTTTGAAAAGATTGCTTGTTTAGCTAAAAGGAATGGAATTGAACAAAACGAGAACGTTTAATCAAGGTTGATGAAAGGCGAAAAGAGGAGAAACAGATATCTGATAATGAAAATAAAGAAAATATGTGAAAGTGACACAACATGAGAGAGAGAGAGAGAGAGAGAGAGAGAGAAAGAGGGAGGGGGGGGGGGGGTTGGAGAGAAATACAGATAGCGAGATATTTAGGAGGAGAAAAGGACATAGTTATAGTGGCTGCTGTATAACTATAATCTCCTGAGCAAGGATAACAGAAATAAAAAGAAAGGGAGATATCAAAAGAGAGATAGGGAAAGAAATATATGGAGGAGAGGAGAGATCGAGGGAGAGAAGAGAGGGGAGAGAGATGGAGAAAGATTTACTTTGCAACCACTTACATTCCTTTGCTATTGTTTTCACTATAGATTGATCGCTTTCTTTACTTTGCAATCTGTCTCTAATGTGTTATTGCTTTGAGTATAGACAGACCTATTTTTTAAAGATATTTAGAGCTTATTTATTTATTTTTCAAGAAAACAAGACCCTCGTTTGTTTGTACAAAGAATATCGATGAGTACATCATCTTTATAGTAAGATTCTTTTCCCCTTAATTAGCCAACTAATTATTGTCTCATCATCGAGCTCTCGAAGTCCAGAAGCACCGATAGGGGATTTGCAGATAGGACAAGCATCAATGACGTGATCCATATAGTATGGATCTCTCCACAGGCGCTGTTTGGCGATGGATCAGCTCCAATTTCATGCAGGAAATATTGTGTACGGCCAACTCCAGTTCTGATACGGTTGAGGTTGACCAATGCTTTCCTTGAGAGGTCGCTGCCACTTGGTCCGGCATAGGGCTCTGGGATGAATTACTTCAAGTTGGTAGTGAATCAATTCCACTGGTCTGACCAGCGTTTGCTATCCAAGACCCTAATTAGAGCACACACAATCAATCTTTTTATTTTTTAAACAGACTCACTTATTTACATGTTTTTTAAAATACTTTTTATTAGAGTTTGATTTACAAACTTTAACTATGCTGCTTTGAGTATATACATACCCTTTTTGTTACTCCACACTCCAGACACGCATACAGTACATAATCCACTTTTCGTATTTTCCGGATAGACACAGTCGTTTAATTTACATCCTTTTTAGGCTCTGTCGTTTGAAGCATAACAGTCACTTTTTTTAGTTCATAACATCTTTAATTTTCTCCGATATTGTTTTTGGTATAAACGCGCTTACTTCTTTACTTCACAACATTCAATTATTCTATAGTTTAAGTATGAACACACTTTATATACTTGTTTGTATTATTGATGGGAACAGAACGCGGTAAAGTAAAGCTTTAAATGGTCTCCTAAACACGCGCCAGGTTGAAGAAGGCTACTCGTATCGAATGATGCAGATGTTTTTGTCACAAGAATGAATTTATTCGGCTACAAGCGGCGGGCTTCAACAGCCCGACTGATGTAGAAGGATAGAGGTTGGTCGCCTGTATCTCTACATTCAGCCGTTGACCGCTCAAAACATCTTCTGTTTCGAGGCTGAGGATTTATTTTTCTCTTAAAACAGGAGCACCGAGAGATGGGAGATTGGTGATGAGATGCGGAGGCGGACTGGCAAGTCTTCCTCATAATGAAAATCGAAATGCGTCGGATGAAAGAAAGAGAGAAAAGGGAAGAGAGGGATTGGGATGCCATAGAAAAGAAGAATACTTTGTGAGGAGAATATGTGACCTTGCGTTGTTTACTGGCTCAATTCAGTAAACTAATTTAACGTATTCTAAATTTCCGCGAATATCAGATTCTTTGTCAGGGTAATAAAGTGAGGTCGAATAGTAAAACAAAGTCAGAGATAAAGAGGGAGAAAATACAAGATGAGATTTTTAAACCAGGTAAAGTACTGGCCTTCTGTCAAACAAAATTTAAATCATTACACAATTATTTGAAAGGAATATAAGACCAACGTCTGAAATCGATGCGATTGTGGCTAGTCTCTAGATGGATGGAAGTATTTTTATTATGACCCCAAATATCGTCGGCCTTATGCCACATGTAGATATCTACATGTATTTGAATAAAGATGATTACTATTGAAACCAACATTGGAGATGTCATTAACATTCGTATTTATACTGGTTTTATTTGGCTTAAAGAACCCCCCCCCCCCCCCAAAAAAAAAAAAAAAAAAAAAAAAAAAATACAATACAATACAATACAATCTTACAGCTTATAAATCTCAGAAAGGATATTGGAGTGAAGGGTTCTGTGTTCAGTGGAGGAGGGGGATAGGGGAGCTAGCACGACAATTTTGTAGCGAGAACTCAATATAAATATTTAACACAACTTTGTGGTGACATTCCATTACGAAATTGTCTGAAAAGCGAGCAAGAAGAAATATCAATAATTTAATGTTCCTGTGGGGAAGAAGGGGGGGGGGGGGGGCTAAAACTGATTCCGGGATCATGATGTTTGGGCACCTCCTTTACACAAATTATATCTTTTCGTTATTTAATCTTTATGTGCATCTTCTTTGGTTTATTCAATGTGCATGTAAGATACACCAGATGGCGTTTTATGGGGCGGGAGGCGTGCCCCTCTACCCCATCCCCAACCCGTCTCTTTATTTGCCAATTGAAAGGGCATTCGCATCGCAGTCACCCCTCTTCTCGTTCCTCCCGCGTTTCACGTTTATTCAACAAGAAAACACGCAGTGGTACAACAGTTAGCTTTGCGTGGTGATAGACAGATCTCAATTTGAAAGAAAAATGTTTTACTTCAACCTTACAGTGTACTGCCGCTGTGGAAGCAGAGATATAAGTATAACGACCTTGAATTCAAAAGGCAGTAAGTCCATTTCTACAAAAAATGATAAATTGGTGTATCTTCCCCATGCAAATCAAATACACTATATCGCATATCATTTTTCTTTCGAAGTTGGAAATTATTGATTAAGGGGTTTATATTGGGGTTACATTCTAAAAAGGGAGCTCACTCCAAAATTATTTTTTCCATATTATTCACTAGAAAGATACACACACACATATATATATATATATATATATGTGTGTGTGTGTGTGGTACAGTGTCCCATGCTCTCGTTGAACCAAATTAAATATCTCCACATTTAAAAGGCAGCATAAAACTTAAGTTTCCACAAAACTGTTAATTTATTTTTAATGTCTTATGGTTATACATTACAATCGGTACGCGATACTTGTAAATAATCATCATTTATGTTATCAAAAGGCGTTGAACGAACTCCGGTGATCGCAAAGCTCTGATATGTTTATCACAGCTAGAGAAAGTGAGAAACCTATTAAAAAGGCTTTGATATACTCGAGATCGCTATCAGTGGATGTAACGCCTTTTGGAAATAAACTCCTCCCGTATGCACACATCAGTCATGCACATTGGAAGATGGGAAAAAGATTATGATTGACGACAGGCTAATACAAACACAACCACATTCATGTTGGGCGCGGTGACATAAGAGCTCAAATCGGAGACGGGTTTGTTATTGCTACCGATGTTTAGCCAGGTTCTCCATCTCTGTAATCGACAAACAAAGGGAGTAAAGAAAGGTATATAGGAGGTAACGGTAATGGTGATGACGAAGATTGAAGATGAATAACCAAAAAAGAGAAAGAAGATGGGAAGAGGAGTGAAATGAGAAATGACTGTTGGCATATTTGCAATGAGACGAGACCGAAAGAGGAAAGTAAATTGGCTATTCGGAAATTGGAAGATGGCGAAGAAATTGATTAGTTGCGTATGAACCTGTGTACGATCGTAATGTCGGTGAAAAGGTATAATAAAAGAAGAGTAAAAGACAAATTTCTAAGTTGACATTTTAGAAACACACTATGGAGAAGCACCATCAATGTTTATAAACATTGTAGTTAAAACGTAAAAAGTGACAAAACTGAAGTTTAAATATTATTAGAACAATCTTAAGACAAATTGCAGTCTGTCAAAGCCCAGAAACACGCCTTTTTATTAAAGCATCAAGTTTATCTTTGTGTAATACTCATGAAGTTGGAACGTACGGAGTTATAATATACCATATACGTTGAACTGCATTTTGATTTTATACTGTTTCGTCGATATTTATTAAAGGTAGATTCTGATTTGATATTACAGTGCTCTTTATAACGGTGTATAACATTTTTATTTATAACAAAAAACAGAACTTAGCTCAGTATTTGGTAAAAGAGATATAAATCTAACACATTTCCTCTTAGAAGAAAATACTTTCTAGCCTTCTGACTTTGTGAAATAAGTGCCGAATATTGTTGACCATAAGCTTCTCTTCATCTTGGATAGGTAATAAGTAGTTAGTATAGATGTTTAAAATTTAGAAGCAAGGGCGTATTAAAGGGTCTAACAAGACATATTAGGTTTCATTTTAAGTGCTTTTTCCACCGCCATTCAGGAAGACTGAAAACTTCTTTCAAAGTATTAAAATCACCCTTTTTACAGCTCCACTTATGAAACGGACTATTGTGCGAACAAGCGTGTCCATTTCGCTAGACATTGTCATGAAGAATAAACAACTATCCGAGAAGAAATTATTCATACTTTGACATTTGTGAATAGATGAATAGATGAATTCGATTGGAAGTAAACAAATAATAACCTTCATTTCTGAATACAGGCGCTTTTTAAGTGAAGGAAAAGCATTGTATTCATCTCTGTAACAAGATGAAAGCTAGGCATAGTTCATATTTTCTCGCTTTGCAGAGTCCACTTTCTATCGTGTATTCATAGTGATGCGTTGCCATGGCAACGTAAGCTCCGACTGAGTATATGAGCAATTTTTCAGGTAATTTTCTCTTTGGAGATGATTTGATACAAAGTCGATTATCATTCAGAATAAGGAATCTTCCGCTTGTAGACGATGACAGTTCGTGTTATAAGCCTATGCTACGTCCATATCTACCCAAGATCGTTGTATTCTGGTTTTGTTATTTGGGGAAGAAAGAGTACTAAAACAAGCAATTTTGTGCCTCGCGCAATATTTTGTATAGTAGCTTTGAATACGTGTTGTGACCACCCAACTCCGGGCTACAAAGTACGGGGTTCAAATCCCTGTAATATCACCCTTTGGGCTTCGGCCGTTGCTTGACCACCAAACGCCGGGCACACAGTACGGGGTTCAAATCCCTGTAATAGCACTAAAATGTCCTTTGGGACTTCGGTTACTTGACCACCGGACTCCGGCCACACAGTACGGGGTTCAAATCCCTGTAATAGCACTAAAATGTCCTTTGGGGTTTCGGTTACTTGACCACCGGACGCCGGGCCACACATTTATGGGGTTCAAATCCTTATAATAGCACTGATATCCTTCGGCTCTGTGGTTACTTTAATAACCACACCATGTGCAATGTACTTATTTCTTTAAATGTTTTTTGGCTTTGCCTCCGATCACTATGCATCTTCCGAGTGGTTTTCATCAGCTCTGTAGAATTCATTTAGAATCTACATTTAGCACACTGGAACCAGTGGAAGTAAATATGTACCGGTATGAAGAAATTCCCTAGCAGGAGTAGAGTGTAATGGACAGAGAAAGAGATTGGATAAGAGAATAAGGGGAACAGAAACAGACAAAGAGACAGACAAACATAGAGAGGGGGGGGGGGGAGCAGAGTGAAAGCAAAATTTACTGATGTGGTCTGGACTTAAAGAATATGGTCCGAAAACCGCTACAACTGAACAAATATGTGTGTGGGAATAATGTTGGCAAAATGAACAGGTAAAATAATGAAAGGCAGCGAATACCGATGCGAATATGCTTATTGAGTGAACAAAATGTTGCTTTTTAGTTCATGAATGCTTTGTAGACTTAATGATTTTTCTTCCAAAACTGTTTATTAATAATCAATTTTTCTTTAAAGATTTGGAACTCAATTTTATGCTGCATGTTGTTTATCAAAATATTTAAGAATGCGTCATTGAATTGCTATAGTGGGTGTGAGAATTCTTGAGTACTCTAACGATTCTACATCCTGTTTATTTGCAACAGTTTTTCAAGGAAATTAATTTTAACAAAACAGTATGAGAATAACCTTGTAATACTGCATTGTTGATTGGAGTATAGGCATTCATGATTCTCTTTGTAATAACATTGTTTCTAAACAAAATTTGATGGAACAGAAATTGATTGCATTATGTCTCTCTTTTCTTTACAGCCAAACAGAAAAACCGTCGTGTATGTTTGCCTTGCATAATTATGACCGACTGAAGGACATGGACCCTATATTATAGCAATCCATACACCTTTCTGTGTCTCTATCGCCCAAGGTGCGACTGGCGCATGCGCACCGCCCAGAGTATCGCTAGTGGTCGATAGCAACGTTGACGTGGTCGTCTGCTTTGGAATAAAATGCGATTGTGAAAGCCCGCGTAAACTCATTCACTATCAAACTCCAGCACGAATCAGGGAGATATTTTGTGGAGTGCGTCCATGAGTGGTGTTTATACATTGATGAGCGGTATACGACGTGGAGTAGGGTTGTCTCCCTCGGCGTTAAGGGGGCCACTCGTTTGCCTGTATTGGAACGGACTTTGGTTTGGATATCGCCCTACCTGGTCGGCGGTGAACTTCATCCAGCGTTCGTGGTGATTTGATACTATTGATCCATAGTTGCGTCATTAATACGTCACGTCAGATGAAGCTCATGTTGATGGCTCCTCTCTGGTATCCTTTCTTTTCCCGCAGCAATCTCGGAAGCTTGTTTGCTTTAATCATTTACCAGCACAACTGAGGAAGCGTCCTAGTGGGGCAAAGTCTTCGAGCGGAGTCACAAGTGAAAAGCTTTTCTCGAGTACGCACGACTGTGTTTGAGCTCTCTCTAGATATATATTTGGATGCTATGGTGAATATTGCTACTTCGGATCACTCGGCCAAATGAAATTTGAATTATCTGGAAATAGAACAATTTCGACATCGTGCCGATATATCTTCAAACATCGACCGGAATTTTTTATCAGACAACAATCACCCGTGACCACAGGACTCGCAAAAGCGTGAGGAAGTTTTCAAGTATATTTTTAATCTGCATCCTGTTGGATTGTAATCAGCCTTATCTTAGGGCATTTTAGCGACACCTCAGAATTCATCAAGAAGTGTTATATAAAACGAGGGGATTTTAATTTGCACTCATCATGACAAACAATAGCGTAGACCTTTCGACTGGGGGCATGGCGACGGACTGGGACGGAGGAAGCTTCGCGTCGACTACCCAGCAACCCTTCGACACGGTGCCCAGGAGCCAAACAGTCAACATCTATCTCCTCATCTGTATCTACGTAGTCATCTTCCTCCTCGCCGTCATCGGCAATATCCTCGTCATCGTCACTCTCGTCCAGAATAAGCGCATGCGTACTGTGACGAACATATTCTTACTGAGTTTATCGGTCAGTGACCTTTTATTCGCCATTCTGTGTATGCCATTCACGCTGGTCGGCAACATTCTACAGAGGTTCATTTTTGGGGAAGGAATTTGCAAGATCATACCTTACTTTCAAGGTAAGCCACTGTAATCCTTAATTTTATAGAGCCATAAAATAGTTGTAATCCTAAATTGTAAAGAGCCATAAAATAGTACTCTACCGTATTGTATGAGTATCGTATAATTAGCTTATCCATTTGATTATTCAAAGTACCATTATTCAAGGTGCCAGGTAAAAATGTCAGAGGTAAAAATGTCAGAGGTAAAAATGTCAGAGGTAAAAATGTCAGAGGAAAAAATGTCAGAGGTAAAAATGTCAGAGGAAAAAATGTCAGAGGTAAAAATGTCAGAGGTAAAAATGTCAGAGGTAAAAATGTCAGAGGTAAAAATGTCAGAGGAAAAAATGTCAGAGGTAAAAATGTCAGAGGTAAAAATGTCAGAGGTAAAAATGTCAGAGGTAAAAATGTCAGAGGAAAAAATGTCAGAGGTAAAAATGTCAGAGGTAAAAATGTCAGAGGTAAAAATGTCAGAGGTAAAAATGTCAGAGGTAAAAATGTCAGAGGTAAAAATGTCAGAGGAAAAAATGTCAGAGGTAAAAATGTCAGAGGTAAAAATGTCAGAGGTAAAAATGTCAGAGGTACAAGCAAAATAAATGAGTGCCGTCATAATATCTCAGCACTTTTATCACACAGAATGTCGAGAAGTACAGCTACTGCATGGGCTAGTCTATTATATTCCTTTCTTCCATAATGTAATTTTTTTAAATGGCTGTATGTTGTATTTTGTACATGTCCTGAGGATAATAAAATGTGGAAAATAGATTTTGAATTATTTTTTTTTGTGATCAAGCTTGCATATAAATATGAATGTCTAACATTTTTTTATTTTTTGAATTGGCCGTTGGCAACCTACAACCTAGCCCGTGTAACGTTCCAGAGACGAACAAAGTCCAAACGAAGAAAAGAAAGTTCTCGACAAAAGTCGAGAGTTAAAGTGAGTAGTGCATTTAGTACAAATAATTACATATAATCACGAGGAATCACGAAAAGTTACATATATGTGCTGGGCGCCCCAAACTCTGCTAAAGCTTTAGCACCTCATGGCGGCAAAGGAAGTGGAGTAAGAATAAGAAAATCAAGAAGTCGCTCCGAAAAGTAAAAACTCGCCCCGAAAACTAAAAACCCGCTCCAAAAAGTAAAAGACCGTCTCGATTGAGAAGCTCATCCCCATTTTAAATCCTCCGACACGTGTGACCCCTTAAAAGGGCGTGTCACTACGACGCATTGCGTCAAATTAATCCCCAGCACCATACACACCCATGTCGAAAGGAACTTTATTAATTTTGCGAACTTAACCTCCAGAGTTGAGCTTTCCGGCTCGCAATACTCATCGGCCTCGTAACTTACATAACTCTCACATTTGTGCTCTTTCGATCTTTAACTCTTTCACTCGACATCTTTATTAAATCCGAAGAACGCAAACGGGCCGGAAATATAACAATCCTGGAGGCAATTCTTTAAATGATAATCGGAGCATGCATTGACAAACCTACGAACTCGCACAGAAACATTCTGAGCTAGGGCACAACAGTCCTATATTAACGATGAACCTTAACAACACGCTACACCCCCCCCCCCCTAAAAAAAAAGAAACTTGTTTACTCCATTAACTATTCCGTTGAATATAACCCAATGTACACCCCTCTTTCTTTTTTTCCCTTTTACCAATATTGTTTCCTCCATATTTGTATTATTATGTATCCATTGAGGGTAGTCATGCTATCAAGCTATGCCTACTTTGTCAACCCTTCTGGTTGAGGTTTTCGATTAGTTAGTCAGATCGTCAAATCGGGCCTCATTTTAATGCTGTTACTTGTCATATCTAGGATATGAAGCCATTTGAAATAGATTTTAAGGGAATAACTTGTTTCTTTGATGTTCTTCCACACTTGCATAATAAGAATGATAACTAACGCTTACACATTACTTTTCACCTTTCCCCAGAACTCAACCTTCTCTTTAATTGATGTAACATGGGCGGCTTTCTGCTTTGTATCAGAGTAACAAAGCTGCTTATTGATTTTCTCCCAGACTATTTTATACCGCAATAGTAATCGACAATATTTTATTGCAACGCGCGCACTTCGGGAATGTGATGGTGCGGTTAGCATTGATAACATGGCTTTCTGCTTTGTTTCAGAGTATTAAAATACCAAGCCCACAAAAAAGTGGAATTGTCGGAAATATGCATTTATTGGGAATTATAGTAGTCATTGCCACGCAGTTGAAATGTCAAACAATCCTTCAAAAGTGAAGAAGAAGTGGGGGGGGGTTCATATTTTGGGGGCTGTACTAACTTTTCTTTTTATTTAATGATTACACCATGGAGCGACAACTCAGCCTATCAAACATGGCCAAACTTCTCGATTTTAGAAATCTTTTTCCCCAGAAGTTTGCTCAGTGTACCAGTACCATTTGCTTATACAAATGCATAATATACCGGTATATTGATATTGAATAAGGCAGACTAATGGGACATGCATGGTTGCATCTTCAAGTTTCACGCCTTGCAAGAAATCATCAGACAACTGATAGAATTCTTCAAAGTACATGATTCCTCTACAACCTTGGTACAAATATGCTCAAAATAAGACTTAACTAATACAATACAATACAATAAGACTAATACAATACCTGAATACAATACAATAAGAATTACTCATGAGTAATTCTAATTGTATTTTATTAGTTAAGTCTTATTGTAGGGGTATTTGTACCAAGGTTGTAGGATAATCATGTACTTTTAAGAATGCTATCAGTTGCCTGATGATTGCTTGCAAGGCGCGAAACTCGGAGTAGAAACCATGTCCCATTAGTCTGCCTGCTCTGCCTAGGCATTGACCACTGTTCGGAAGGATAAAAAGCAATAGAGGAAGGGGGAGAGCAGCCGGGTCACCGTGCCCCAGAAAAAGAATACCCCCCCCCCCCCCCGTCTTCCTTCAGCAATAATCGGGCAAAAAAGTCACAATTTGCGGCCGAAAGGTAAATAAATTTAAACTGGGAAAGTGGAATATAAAGTAGCGGTGAAATAACGACTGCAAATATCCCTCGCTGTTCTTTTTTGATATAACCCGGGTGTAACCATAACAAACTTTTCACATGCTTTTTTTTTTATTTTATACCTCTGACATTTTTACCTCTGACATTTTTACCGCTGACATTTTTACCTCTGACATTTTTACCTCTGACATTTTTTCCTCTGACATTTTTACCTCTGACATTTTTTCCTCTGACATTTTTACCTCTGACATTTTTACCTCTGACATTTTTTCCTCTGACATTTTTACCTCTGACATTTTTACCTCTGACATTTTTACCTCTGACATTTTTACCTCTGACATTTTTTCCTCTGACATTTTTACCTCTGACATTTTTACCTCTGACATTTTTACCTCTGACATTTTTACCTCTGACATTTTTACCTCTGACATTTTTACCTCTGACAATTTTTCCTCTGACATTTTTACACCGAGCCTTATTCAAAGTACCATCATTATCGTTATCAATTAATGTCATATTGGTGAGTGAAAGAAAAATTGTCGTCTACCTCCAACAACCTACACTAAAGGATTGTTCGTGCATTTACATCTTTTGAACATTTCGCAAAATAATTGTTTTATAGATATTTCTTTAGGATAGCAGGCAAAATACATAAACCTGTAATCTGATTTTATATATCATTTTTACCCAAGTGACTATGTACATTGACATATAATCTAGAGGGATTATACGAGAAACTAAATCATATCGAAATTTCAAGTATCCTATCCTATCCTATATAGTTCATTATGAATATGGGCTCTCCCTTCCATAGTAAAATTGAGTTTTAAGTTTTCACTATATTATACATCTATATTATAAACATTATATAAAAAATAATATTGCAAACATCCATACATGCGCCCACCTTATTCCTCGCTTTGCAAAACAGTGACAAATAAGGGGGAAATGAGAAATGAAGCAGCAACATAATTAATCTGAATGAGATAATAATAATAATAATAATATTTTAAAGTCCACTCCAAATTGTATTAAGTTAAACCGAAAATGGAAATCCCTTATTGTTGAACGCCAAACAAGGTAGCAGCAACTCCCGTATATTAACGTCTTTTGGTATGACGCGGCCGGGGTTCGAACCCACGACCTCCCGGTTGTGAAGCGGACGCTCTACTGACTGAGCAAACACACCGGTATACGGATGATGTCATTCCTAAATGGTTGCCAAGGCATACATGCTCATCGTTATTATAGTAGAGGATACATAAGTCCACCCACTTTTGTGTATATTATATATTGC
Source organism: Strongylocentrotus droebachiensis (assembly GCA_035222895.1). Classification (NCBI taxonomy): domain Eukaryota; kingdom Metazoa; phylum Echinodermata; class Echinoidea; order Camarodonta; family Strongylocentrotidae; genus Strongylocentrotus; species Strongylocentrotus droebachiensis. The sequence continues at coordinate 103,488 of JAVYIG010001767.1, forward strand.
AGTAGACAATGATAGATTTAGGGCATAACATAGAAAAAAGTGTGATGCAAAAAGTAAATTAAAAGCATCAGATAGATTTACACCATACAAACCCTGTATTTGTCTCAAATATTAAAAAGTTGCATATAAATAAATCTCAGTAGGATGTTTTTTACTCTTTTTTTTTAAAGGAAAAGGCTAAAAAATAACTGAAAGCTGCCCTTTTGTATCGAGATACTGCATACATTTTGTAGACAAGTAATCAATATAACAAACCATTCAGGCATAGACAAAATCATTACTCTATCCATATAATCTAAATTAATGGTAATGGTAATGGTTTTATTAAAAATTAATTTGCAGCCAGATGGCTGAATTGCAGAATGTTGTACATTGTAAAAACACAAATATTTATACAAACATTAATCGTATTAAGACATATCACACAGTGAATGAATCTTCTAAATTAATCAGTGTACACATATATATACAAATTAATACAATTCATAAAATTCGCTTAACAGCTAACAGCTGCTTAATTTTATTCCACAATCATCATAGGGCTGGTGGGAAATATAGAAGAGAGGTAGGTGTTGATAATAGTGCAGACAGCACAGGAGATCCAGGAAAAGTGTGAGATAGAGAAAGACAAAGGGAGAGGGGGGAGACAAAGAGAGAGATAAAGATGTATATATATATATATATAAAAGATAATGCTGAGGATGACAGTGTATATCAGACATATCGAAAATAAGGTAAAAAGTATAAATTTCGACAGAGAGATTACTGGTTGTAAAAATTAAGAAATGACATTTTAAATGTTCATTGGTGAGTTATGGATAACATATATTGTAAATTGATAGATAGGTATGCAATCAAATGAAAGACATAAAATATGGTAATTTTGAGATTTTTCTTGTGATAAGTATGTGGTAAGTATGTTTCAATCATTTCAAGATTTGGTAATCTTGATTTACTTTATTATATTATCATTTTCATTTATCAATTATCAAGGTTGTACAACCGTCTTGGTAACGAAAAGCTATATATTATTTCACATAAAATAAAATAATTCTACAGCACCTCTACCTCATCACTTTGGGGATAAGTTTACATGTTATACAAATGTATACGAAGTGCATGATCACTACTGTGAATTTAGCAAGTCAATTGGGTAGGGTACTGGACTGTTACGAAATCGTTTGGTTTTACATTTTAACTGTTCTCTGGTATTTGATTTGCGTAGGCTTCTAATGTTCTTATAAGGAGGTATGAGGTAAGATACCTTCTCGTTTGAAATCAGTTTCTCTGCAAAACTCAAACACAGTTCCTTCCTTCTGTCAGCCAAAGAAGACAGATTCATTAGATTCAGTGCTGTCTCATAATAGGTCACGAACTAAGGATACGAACCTGTCAAAATATAATAATACGAATGCATTAATATGAAGAAAACATTTTAAAAGTAAGCAGTTCTTCTCCAGGACCTAGGATGTCTAATCTTGCACTAACATAAATAACATCCTCTCAATAATTTCGATTCAAATGATTGCAATTGCCCGTCAATTAAAGTGAAGTGTAATTCGATTCTTGGTTCCACGTGCGGAGACATAGTAAATAGACAAGAAAGAGAGTTGTATGGGTTTAGTCAAAGAGCCGTATGAAGTATAGAGCGTCTGGTGACTCGCATATACAATGTTGCGGTCTGTAATCTTTAAAACAAAAATTGGTTTCTATCTTTTACTTTAAGAGCACAATACTACCGGTCAATACAAACATGGTGCCTCCCTCAGTAGAAAAAAATATCCTAAATCATATTTGAACAATTAAACTCTGGAAAAATAGGGGCACAATGTGACATTCGTTGAATATATAAAATACCATTTTGTGTTTATAATCGTTAAGATTTATTGGTAGCCACTCTTTATATCAGACACATGACTATTGGTTCTCTATTTTCGAGAGACAAAAAAATAAATTAAATGATGGGCTGATGATATTCTAGTGACATCGAATTAAACATTTCCACAAACGAATCAGACTAAAAACTGGGACTGTACCTGACCTTTACGTTGTGTAGAGGTATAGACTGAAAATGCGTTGTGTAATTACAACTATAGAGCCGTTAAGAACCAATGCGATACGTTACCTTAAGACATGGAAGACGCAATTATAATTTCATTAGACTTTAGAAACATAGTACGTGTGGTGTATAGCTTAAAGCAGTTTACAGCCTGTGTAAGTTGATGGGATTAGTGGAAATGAGTGAGATATAAAGGAGTGTTTACGGGAAGCTTTTAGACTTGCCAACTTAATCGGAGTCGAATTACCACAGAGTTACCTTCTTGCACCGAGTCTTGTTGTTGAATTTTTTTTCTTAAAGCATACATCGTTACTACAATTTACAGAGTTAGTTGATAGAATTATATGAGTCAAATCATTTGTGTGGAAATGAGTTATAGGCAACACGAACGATCCTTTCGTAAAATTTAATAATAATAATAATAATAGCCTAATAGTCCACTCCAAATTTTATTAAACCGAAACGGAAATTCTTTTTGCCCAATTGATCGTGAGCCCGGCAGCCACTGAGCAGCGCCAGATCGACGTTGTGCTATCCCTTGTATTAACACGTTTCTTATTTCTTCCCGGCCGCTGGTTTAGAGGATATTAAATCTTTTGAAGATTTTCAAATATCTAGTTGCACAACAATCATTTAAAATTATACCCTCCTGATAATTTTGGTAAGAATGAAAGTTTGGGCTGCCACATTATAGCCCCTAAACCTTCAATGACATAAATCACATAACAGGAAATGTTCATTTGATATTATTTGTCCAGGGCAACCACTTCAGTGTTAATAACGCTCTTTTCTGCGGACCCCCGCAGGTGTACTGTATAAACACCCCAGCATTGTCAGTTATACCCATTTAATCTACCTAGTTCGAGAGGGGGAATATTAATCTAAACAACTTTTCCGATGATGAAAGCATTGAGGATAAAAACGGGACCTCTTATGAGAGTCAAGAGCCTTTAAAAACGAACTACACAGCTCTCTCTTAATTGAGAAGTCATCCACTTTAATATTCACCCTCATCTTTTTTCTTATTGATTTTTTCTCTTCACCTTCTTTAACTCAGCTTCATCAAGTCATGTACCTCAAAATTATATTGATCTTTGAGATGTTGGATTGGTTTTATATGCGTTCTGTTTATAACAGCAAGTGTTTGAATTTGGTTACTTTAAATCCAATTATCTGATATCCGCAGACGATTTCATTTTTATATTAGTTTTGCCCACAGATGAGGTGTAGAAAAGTATTAAAAATGAAACCTCCAGTATTCCTACGGCACATTCGGAACTAAATGCCCTCTTTATAGCTGCAAGTGCTCGATTTGTATAACTTTAAACCCAATAAACTGATCTCCACGATCACAAACTGATCTCCACGATCACGTACATTCTTGTATTAGTTTTGCCAAAAGATACTGTGTATAAAAAGTATTAAAGTCGAAATTCGGCTTAGTCTAAACAAAATGTCATTTTCATATCTGCAAGCGGTTGATTTAGATCACACTCTAAACCAAATTATCTGATCTCCACCGTCAGCTACATTAAAACAAAACAAAATCAATATTGCCACAAGATACGGCGTCGGAAAGTATTAAAAACTACGTACGATACGCTTAAGGATATACCGAACAAAATTACATTTTTATAGGTCTGAAACAGATACTTGAAAATGAACGAGAAAGTCCAGGTGCCTAAAAGCTCGGGGGAAATTGGCTTTAAGAGTCGTACTAGAGTTTCTCGTACAGTGGCCAAGCGATGTACACATTGTCATGTCCATGGTACCCTCAACCGTTAGAGTCAACTTTATTGATGTCCGAGATAAGCTTGAGTGTTGTATCAAGTTACGTCCCTATAGAGAAACCCAGGGACGGTGACATCCCCGATTAACCATCCAGAAAAGAAATTATTGTCGCTGAAAAGGCATCCGATTTCCGGCGTTCTGATGCTGTTTTCTAGTTTGTTTGGAGCTTTCGAAGTTAATTCTAATATCTCCCCGGTATCTTATTACAACGACGTGTTGGAGGCGTTTGGTACGTTTTCGAGAGAGTGTCGAGGAATTCAGGGTACACCGTAAGATATTTAATTTCGATGCGAAGCCGTGGACTAAGTAAACAGAGTGATGGTGTAGGCACGGATATTAGAGATAGAAGTACACACAGACCGCCTTTTTGTTGTTTGGGGGAAATGTATTATTTTTTAAAGCCTCACTACCACTCTTCTGGAATTGGTTTTTTGTATTGGTGTACTCTGGGGAATACAAAGAGAACACTTTATAAGCAAGTGCGTGGATTGTTTGCGAAGCCTATTTTAATTGTTAACTTGATGAACAAGTTAGACCGGAAGGAGGGTGTAAGTGTTAACAATTGAGAGTACGTGAAGATTTACAAAACATGATTTCAGTTTAGATTGAGATAGAATTGGGAAAGGGACTTGCATGATGTAAGCGACGTATTTCAAAGAGTGGAGGGGAGATTTTGTAGGGGTGGGATATTTTGGGAGCAAAGTGGTATTAGGCAATTGGGTTCGCAGGGACAATTTCCAAACGCATCCTAAGTTGGTGGGTGAGCCGCGGCAGCTGCTAATAAAAAAGGAAATCTGATTGTATGCTAATAACAATTCACATTCCAGAATCTCGATAAACATAGCAGGGTACAGTTGAATTACCAATATACAAACAAGTCGAACATTCCATCATCTCCATCATCAGACCAACACCGCATCCTTTCTCCTCCTGATACCCATCATCACCATATGCAGTGGTGCTAGATGCCGAAGACTTGATACAGAGCCATCTATATACAGATTTTGGCCAACGCTGCTCTAGTTGCAAATGAACTCAGTGGTCCGCATTCTACTAATTGAGTTAAACCCAACTTTAGGTTTAAAATCGCGCTTAACAAAAAGAAACCCTCGATATCAGAATAAATGTTAAACTGAATTTCGAACAAAATTAATTCTTAAGCCCAGCATCAAGTTTAAATCTTAGTAGAATAAGGGTCAAATTGCGAATTTGCTTTGTTGAGGAAGCACAAAACAAAAGAATATACGCCACGATGTGACCTATTTAAAGCAAGTTGGCCAACTCTGTAGGCCTATACGGAGATAGGTAAAACAACAAAAAATAGCCTGGATGAGAACTGCAGCGCCACCAACCGATCATTAGCTGTACATCCAAGAGCATTTGTCGTAAACATGTAGTATGATTTTCTTACGCGCATGTAGTTCAAAACAGTATTGATTAGGTTGTTTAATATAGGATTTCTCGGTCACTTTCGTAAGCTTTTCATTCGTTTTGATACAAAGTTCATTCAAATTCGCGAAATAAAGCTGCCGGCGTGTAAATTTCATTAAAAATAACACATTTTTCATTTGATTTACTTATTCGGTCAATGTATTTAGCACTTGTTTCATTCAATTTAACAACCGCTTACAAATGCGCAGTTTGCATTCATTTTCGTCAACAATGGCAAATCGGACGTCCGTACCATTCAATTTCACTTTGGGTCATTCTAAATAACAAAGTTTTCATTCATATTCGCCTATATTTAGAAACCTATGGTATACATGGTATATGCACATGTTTCTCATCTAAATTAAACAAATGAGTTATATAACATGCCTAGATGTCTTGCCCGTCAACATGTAGAGGGTTAAACAACTCTAGATATAAGATTGGACATCATCTTACTGATGTTCTCATCACGGACTTTATCGTACTCGGTCATCTTTTGGAAGTGATATTACGTAGACGAACATGGTAATGTAATGCATGATGTAACTATGATCATTAACATTATAACCAAATCAAGATTTCATATTGTATACGTGTATTCTTTAGTTTATGTCCACATGACATGAGTTATTGAGATGTGCGCGCAGTGAGAATACAATGTATCAGACTCATTAATGATTGTGTAGCGTGATCGTGATTGTAATTGAGATGGTGATTACGATTGTGACTGAGATGGTAATTGTGACTGTGATCACGATCGTGATTGTGATTCAGTGTGATGGTGATTCAGATTTTGATGTGATTATGATTGTGATTGAACTGATACTCATAGATAGTTCTTAACATGTTCAATACAGACTAAATATAATATATAACACAAATATAAATGGCTTGAAAGAGATTACGAACATCGAATAAATTATCAAAAACAAAACAAAACAAAACATTACAAATAAATAAATGTATAGAGTATTGATACCTGCCCCCCCCCCCCACCATTATGGTACGCCACTCCAATAAATACAACCGTAGTCTGTAAACACACACTTTGCATGCACTTATATCATTGCATATTCATAAAAAGACACTCTTGCTTAGTTCCATGCTTATTCTAAATTGATGTGGCTAGGTTTTTATCTACTTAACACAATGATCGTTCAGTTGCTAAATGGTGATGATTTAGAGGATATACATAATTATACACCAATAGTGAGGACAAATAACATGTTTGTTGCTTACCAACCCATACCATTTGAAATGGATTTAGCATGGAACTAAGCTTGCGGGGTTCTATATAATAATACTGGGTAAGATTTACATGTTTAATTTGTCTGCAAAACGCGTGAAACTGTATGCAAAGAAACGAATTTGAATTCACGGAAGACGCTATTACGTAATCGCGAATCGTTTCGCTTTAAATTGAATGAAAATTTTACGAAAAAGAAACACGTTTTAATTCGAATGAAAATGAAATGTTTTTGAATGATCGTTTTAGGAATTTAAGTGCTAAAAAACTTATTTGAACGAAAAATAACAGCTGCGGTCACAAAATCGGCGAAATTGAATGAACATAAAATGAATTTGTGTGGCCAACTTACGAAAGTGACCGAGAAATCCTATATATACATGATGTAACTATGATCATTAAAGATTTCATATTGTGTACGTGTTTTCTTTAGTTTATGTCCACATGACATGAATTATTGAGATGTGCGCGCAGTGAGAATACAATGTATCAAACTCATTAATGATTGTGATTGTAATTGAGATGGTGATTACGATTGTGATTGAGATCACGATCGTGATTGTGATTTAGTGTGATGGTGATTCAGATTTTGATGTGATTATGATTGTGATTGAACTGATACTCATAGATTGTTCTTATTAACATGTTCAATACAGACTAAATATAATAACACAAATATAAATGGCTTCAAAGAGATTACGAACATCGAATAAATTATCAAAAACAAAACAAAACAAAACATTAAATATAAATCAATGTATAGAGTATTGATACCCCCCCCCACCATTATGGTACGCCACTCCAATAAATACAACCGTAGTCTGTAAACACACACTTTGCCCTGCACTTCTACCATTGCATATTCATAAAAAGGCACTCTTGCTTTAGTTCCATGCTAATTCTATATTGATGTGGCTAGGTTTTATCTACTTAACACATGATCGTTCAGTTGCTAAATGGTGATGATTTAGGGGGGTATACATAATTATACACCCATAGTGAGGACAAATAACATGTTTGTTGCTTACCAACCCATACAATTTGAAATGGATTTAGCATGGAACTAAGCTTGCGGGGTTCTATACTGGGTAAGATTTACATGTTTAATTTGTCTGTAAAACGTGTGAAACTGTATGCAAAGAAACGAATTTGAATTCACGGAAGACGCTATTACGTAATCGCGAATCGTTTCGCTTTAAATTGAATGAAAATTTTACGAAAAAGAAACACGTTTTAATTCGAATGAAAATGAAATGTTTTTGAATGATCGTTTTTAGGAATTTAAATGCTAAAACACGAATTTGAACGAAAAATAACAGCTGCGGTGACAGACTCGGCGAAATTGAATGAACATAAAATGAATTTGTGTGGCCAACTTACGAAAGTGACCGAGAAATCCTATAGTTTAACTTATTAATGACGGTTGTAATGAATGGCAATATAATAGTTATAGCTACCCAGGTGATGATTTAATAAATCAGTCTCCCAGTCTTCCAATCGTTGTTAGCAAAGATGAAAAGAGTCAGATCCATTATATTTTCTTGAACATTTCTACAGTCTTCTACAAGTGTTGAAATTCGTTCGTAGTCGTACATTATTTTTGTGTAATACAATGATTTCTTAGAACCCTAAAATATTACCACATTAACTGTCACGTCTCTAATGTTGTGAAATTTATTCATTACTTAAAAAAAAAAAACTCAATATTGAAGCTCTCTATGCACATAAGTAATGCTTGATTTCCAGGAGATTTATTGTGGGAGTCAATTTATTGTTACGTTTTGTCATATAGGAGAGCATTATTATACATTTTAATCACTGTGCGGGAGAAAAAGGAGAAGAAAAAGATAAAATTATATACAATAAGATACAGCAAGTCAATTTTCTACCGAAAGAATTATGTAAAGACTTTGGTATGCTGTTGAAAACGTATTATTAATAATAATAATAATAATAATAATAATACATAAGATTTGTATGGCGCCAAATCCACTTGGCAATCAAATGCTCAAGAGAGAGAGAGAGTGTGTAATGTGTTTCTCTGTGTTCATAGAGTTCTAATAAGAAATAGCGTCTTTGAGAAAATAAAGTAATCTTGGTTCATCATTTTAATACAAAAAATGCAAAGGTTTTCGTGATGAAAATAATTAAATGACATTCATTTCCAAAAGTCTTATGGTTAAAGAAGGGATCAGTCTATGAAATGTCAGAGGCATTTCTCTTCATTAGGTTGTGCACATAATCGGCATTAGTAGTTTAAATTGCATGGCGTAGATGTTGATTGCAAATATAAATGTTGAAGAAAAAGACATTTTAAACGAAGTGAGGGTAAAATAGAAGCAATGAAGCAGAAGAGTAACAAAAGAGAGGGAGAGGTTGGAAGAGAGAGAGAGAGAGAGAGTGGGGGTGAGCAGATATGCATATACAGAGGAATACAGAGGGAAAGGGATAATGACATGAACAATCTTACATTATTATCACACCGAATGTTTGATCTATCTTTAGGAAGGGGAAGAGAAAGTTAGAAAGACGGACAGAGAAAATGGGAGAGAGAGAGAAAGAAAAAATACTGGAGAAAGACAGAGAGAGATAGGGATAGGGGAGCAGAAGAAGGGACGGATGGCATGAACGATGCATACAAGTCATGTCAAACCAAACATTATTGATCCACCTTATGTATAGATAGAAGGAGAGAGATAGAGGGAGAGGGAGAGAGACAAACATAAATATTAACAGAGCAATAGACAGTCAAGAGAAGGGAGAGAGAGAGAGAGAGAGAGGAAGGAACAAGGGTCCATGTCACACCTCCGAATTTTATCCGTCTTTGAGAGGGAGAAGGAGTGAGAGTGAGACAGAGAGAAAGAGACAAAGAGACAAAGAAGGAGAGACAGACTGAAAATGAGAGAAATGGAGAGAACGCTAGAACAAGAAAGAGAAATTCAAATTGAGGGGGGGGGGACACAGAAGAGTTTAAGGATTGAATGAACGATGCATACTTGTGAAAGCAAACAGAGGGGAAAGGAGTGAGAGTGAGACAGAGAGAGAAAGATACAAAGAAGGAGAGACAGACTGAAAATGAGAGAAATGGAGAAAACTCTAGCGAAAGAAAGAGAGAGGGAGAGAGAGAGAGAGAGAGAGAGAGAGAGAGAGAGGGGGGGGCAGGGATAGGGAAAGGGTGGAATGAACGATGAATACATGTCAAACCAAACATTTGATCCATCCTTGAGAGGGAGAAGGAGTGAGAGTGAGACAGAGATAGAGAGGGAAAAAAAAGAAGGAAAGACAGACGGGAAATGAGAGAAATGGAGAAAACTCTAGAGAAAGAAAGAGAGAGAGAGAGACACAGGGATAGGGGAGCAAAAGAGGGAAAGGATGTTATAAACGATGAATACATGTCAATCCAAACATTTGATCCATCCTTGAGAGGGAGAAGGAGTGGGACAGAGAGAGAAAGAGAGAGACACAGAAGGAGAAACAGACTGAAAATTAGAGAAATTGAAAAAACTCTTGAGAAAGAAAGAAAGAGAGAGAGAGGCAGTGATAAGGGAGCAGACTAAGGAAAGGGTGGAATGAACGATGAATACATGTCAAACCAAACATTTGATCCATCCTGCACGTCAATAGCACGGATCAATATGTAGAAGCTAATCACTTTCTCCCATTCTGACTGAGCTACAAATGAATGTTTTTGTTCGTCACCATTCTCTTCGTACTTTCAAGGTCATTGTTGGTACGTCATCCATTGGCAAATCAAAGTCAAAAGCTCCTTGAAAAGTCAGGTAAGGTATATTTAGAACAATTTAATAACAAACTGAATATCAAATTGTCTCCAAGATTTAAGATTGACAAATGTTTAATCACATAGAACAAATCTATTGCTGACTGCATGATAGCACGAAAATCATATAAAAACATAATATTGATGTTTTGTTAAACGAATCTGATAATTCGGGGTTATTGTATCGAAAACCTCACTGTCTCCCAAATATACACATGAATTTGCTATGAAGACTTATATTTAGTTATGATTTGCATAATTTGTTTTCTTCTTCAAATAATACGTGAAGTTGTGAATAATCACTGAAACATACCCCCCTCCCCCCCCCCCCCCAAAAAAAAAGAAGAAAAAAAAGAGAGAAAATAATTAGGTGCAGGGATTTGTTAGTAGGCCTAATTAATGCGAATATCGAGATACAAATTGAATTTTGTTTCAAGGACCATAAAGTTTAGCCAATTAATCATTGATAAATCAGCAAGGGAAGAATCGAGCAACCAATCTTTTCAAACCTTTCAAACCACGCCAATTATTCATATAACATCAGTTATGTCTAACTTGATATGACCAGCTTCTCCTCAAAATATGTTACCTATTTGTGATACTGAACATATTTAACTACAATCAAATAACCCCGCTGTTAAAATGCTACCCATCCTTTACAATTAAAAATTGATACGCAGTAGATATTAGCACACGATAATTAAAGGCATTTTCATGGACGAATCAATGAAAGGGGTTGTTGGTATTGAAAATGTGCCCCCCCCCCCCATCAATAATTGCATTCTTAAATGCCAATAAAAGCTGGGGCGTCACTAGAACATGTAGACTGGGAGAGGGGGGACGATGTAGGAACAAGACTACTAACATATAAATTATATTCCGGCTACGCAAGAAACAAAAATGAAAATGAAAACGTCGAATTCTGGTGTAAAGACTAAAACATTATTAAAAACACATCAAATTTATACATTTTGTTACAGAAATCTAAAGCTTTTTATTTCCTCACCTCTTACGCATCCCGGCCCCTCCACTCAGTGTTATTTAGGGTATTATATGCATGTTCCCTGCTTTTGAAAACACCCCCTATTAAGTCCGGTGTGTAAAGTCTTGTTTGTGTATGTACGAGCCGGACTTTGGTGCGTGAAAAGTACCCCTTTACCGGACATTTTGGTAACACGCATGGTATCCCTCCGTTCCCGGAGTGGGGGGGGGGGGGGGGGGGGGGGCTCTTATGCTCATTTCCCCCCTTCGGCATCGCCCGAATCAACATGATCAAGGGTATATGGAATGAAAAATCCCATACTGAGATGGGCAGTTTACCAATTAAACTCCACTTCCATCGTTTTAATGTCTCTTACTAAGTCACATAAAATACCGATATTTATAGTAAACATATATCAACTTTTGGTTTCTCCATTGAATTAATTCAGTATCAAGAACATTTTGAATTGATATTTTCAAGAAAAGAAACACAAAGAAAACAGAACACGATGTTCCCGCTGATGAATTGATACAGTTTCAATACAATTTCGTCGTATCGATTTTCAAGAAAGATGCACAGAGAACGGATGACGATGATCATTCAGTTTGGACGAGATAAAGATTTATTTCATTGTGACGAAACGAATGCAATAATCAAAGCACTAAATAACCCCAGTTCAGGGACCTTGTAGAGACGTTTCGGAGGTGAGATGACGCAAAACGATTTGAGGAGAATAGGAGGAAGCTTTTAGCCCGCGACGTATTACAACAAGCGGCGGAATTCAGGGTACAAACATAAATGGGTATGGGCGTATTACAGGGCACAACTTTGACAGGCGAGGGTAGGGGCTACAGTTCATTGAAGAAAAAAAAGAGATAAAATCAACCTGGCTGCAAGGATATGAATTGACGGTTTCCCGGGCAGTGAAATGTTCCCGATGTTTAAGTGTTACATTATAATCCAATGAAATAGGTTGAGGTATTTTTAGAGAATTTTATTAAGTTCAAGTTTAATAAGACATAATGCTGTCATCAACTTTACCATGAACAATCTCTTTTGAGTAGATCACTGAGAACGAGTCGTTGAAAATATGGCTACCATAGGACTACCATCGTGAGAATGAAAAAGTGCATGGATCCTCATGGGTATGCTATAGAGAACAGGTGAGAGATACATATAGAGGGAAGATGGAGAAAGGGACCTGGGAAAAAGCATTGCAATTAAGCGACAACAACAGACATAACTCTACTTTATGATTCTTTAAAAACAATTGTGTTAAGGATACGTATCTTGCTTTAATACAAAAAACAAAAAAAGGTATACCAAATAAAAATTAAAGAAAAAATTTGTGATAATTGCGCTTCATCATGATTGCGAAACTCTATCGATTTTCTTTCTAAATGTGATTATTTGTATCTTTAAAAGTACGTTGCTATTTGGGGCAAACATGGAGAAAACACTCAATTTCAACAAATGGTGCGAGCAGCTTATAAACATTGGTTCAAGCTGGAAAAGAAAATCAAAATAAACGATCAAAAAAAGTAAAGCTATTTTTAGGATAATGGATAAAGTATCAATCACAGTAATCTAAATCAATTCTTACTGGATCATGGCAGTGGATTTGAACAATGGGCTTGATGGAGCAGATTACTTCGGGAATATAAATGCATTTGATAGTGAAAATTGTGAACAGTCGAGCCAGGCTCATGTCTTACGTGATATCGAAAACAAATACAAATAATAACCGCGTGGTTTGCAATGTAGGCCAAGATCCTGTTGTGACGTATTTATCCAAACACTTCAAACGGTATAAACGAACTTCTATTAAAGTGCATTATGTGGAATTATTCCAATTGATTGAGATAAATTAATCCTGCTTTCAAGTCTTGATTGTAAAAGAATACTTCCCATAACCATTATGAGTGGGTGCAACCATGAAAAATGAATAAAGTACACCAGCTTGTTCTATATATACTTCATAGGCACCGTAATGAACTAAATGCTATCTTTAATATATTCTATACTCTATAATTTTACACCGTTGAATTTTCGAAAAAAAGAATGACTAAGAATGATGTATTCTAGCACAGCAAATTCACAGATTATACTGACAACTACTTTGATACATACTTTTTAACGTAGGATCCTAATTCAAAACATATCAAATAAGAACAAGATCTTGAAATCATGGTTTCCCCAAACATTTGAATATTATATCAGCGCATTGTTCCATTCTGCAACTTTTTTCACAATACATATTTTTTGTATGCACCGACGACGACCTTTGTTTTACAAACGTCTTTGCCCATGCTTTTAAAATGACATCGCCAGTGCAGTTGTGCGTTCAAACATTAACTTAATGACAATAATATTGGTAAGCGTTTGAAGAGACATGACATGAATTTCATTTTCCCGAAGATGAGCTTTACCCTTCCGCCGTTTCATTATTTCCTCCTCTCGACTTGGCTGATGGTTAACCAGGAGATGCTGGTTTATGCACGTACCAACCTCCCCTCTGGTTTCTACGCACATGTATGATTGGAGTGGAGTGCCGCAGGGCACTGATGGGGGAACATTCATTTTCAATGGCGCCATCTATCGAACATGACGACATTGGTAGAGAAAACTCGATTTCACGTTTCCACGTCTCTCTCTCTTAGCGTAAACAGTGTTCTAATGATCCACAGAGTTGATTGCTAGCGAGCGATGAACGCGAGGCAGACAGTCCTTAAATCATTGCCAATTTAGGCTTATAACAATAATCACAACGAATTGCGTGGTAAGCAATAATATTATTTTGATCGAATTATCATCGGAAACATTTATTCAGCAATAAATATAACTGGTTTAGTGAAAGAAACCTTTTCTAGGTTGAGTGGCTTTGAGCAAATATATTACATGTATTAGCGACAGTAGAAAAATGTGTTTTATTATGAAAAACTTTAAATTAGGTGTTATTTCTTTTGGGAGTTGGCGTCAATAACATTCAATATGTAATGGAAGTACGGAACATCTCAACCAGACACTAACCATGTTAATTAATTCACAATGATTGTTTAACCTACGCCCTTTCCATCCTCAAAATTGCCATTTGAAGAAACTCGTTTAAAATTAACGTTGAAGAAAGGAGAAATAGGTGAGTGTAGATGTTTTAATGCATAATTGACTTCAAAACATAGCCGTTGTTTTTAAGAGGATTTGACGGTAGTTGTATTACATTAGCCAACCTACATACATTACATGCTTAGTTCTGAGCAGACTTCTGTCTCTTAGGAAAGGGAGCATTAAAGATAAAGTTGAGTTCTGGTCATGCGATTGCATTGTGAAAGAAACGGTGTGGAATCGACCAGAAAAGGTTGATCATCCAGCATATAAGTATAAGTGTGTATTGCAAGGTTCTGTAATCATCATCAAAATGATAAGAAATTTGGCCAATTCTTGGTGAAGTTACAAGCACTGTACACAGAATGGGACTACACGAACACGTGGCGTAAAGGCATGAAGGCATTTGAAGAGCCATGCTTTTCAGGTAACATGTTTCATCTGATGTTCTTCCACACTTGCATAATATCAATGATAACGCTCACAAATTATTGTTCACCTCTTCCCAGAACTCAACCTTCTCTTTAAAAGTAGGCATATTTTCAAAATGGGAGGCAGCCAAAGCAAATGTGCAGACAAGTTTAACAAGGATAATAGGCTCGCAATTTGCTTCTTTAATGTAGATTATGTCAATAATTATGTAACGTGGGTACAATTATTTTCCACGTCATCTGGCTACACCCATGAGGGGGAAGGGTAATCTGACACTGATGGTATACTTTGAAGAAAAGCGAAACAATACAAAGGAATGTGATTAATGAAAGTTTGAAGAAAAAAAATCGATACAAATAATGACGCTTTGGATGTTTTGACAACTTAGATCATTCCACGTTTAGAAATCTCATATTAGCGAATGACTGTAATGCAATTTGGGACCACTTACCTATTCATCATGTTTCTTGTAACACTACAATTATTTTCTCGAAACTTAGTACCCTTCCTTGAGCCTGTTCTCCAAAATTCTACTCGGTGATAAATTTCCAAAGTGATATTTTCAGTCGTGTTGTGTGTTGAAACAAGGCGATCATGGCGTCATTGCTTTATGTGAACCTATTATTGTTATCACTGTTCAAACTTTCACCCGTTTCACTAATCCTTTTATTTCCCTTGGAAACAATTTCCTGCCAAAATGGGATTTCCCCTTTTAACGGAATGTGACTATTACGAAAACGTTTCTCTACTAAGTGTGTATAACGATTGATGGGTGTGTAAGTTAATGTGCGTGTGGGAAAGAATCCATTAATGGAAAATGTATTTATATATTCACTCAATAGCGATTTAAAACCTCGTTTTGTAGTCTAAAATTCTTCCAATGATCGCCTTTTCACTTATAAATAGCTAAATGGAAGAAGAAAAAAAGATTTCAAAGAATGTTAACTGTTGTAATCCAGTACGAAGGGGTTTAAAGATAGGCATCTAATGTAATTTTTTTTTTTTTTTTTAAATAACTTTTCCATAAGTTTATACATCTGTCAACAGTTCTCTAAGGGGTTTGCATGTTTCGTGTCTGATTTAATAGCTAGTTTACTTCTAAGTTTTACTGAGCTAGCATCCTGTTTAGTTCTGTTATGATTGTGATCACAGCTTGTCCCATGGGGTGCATTTTACAAGGAAAGTGAAATAGGATAAGTAATTGCCTCGACTCTAAAGAGCAACCTTTCCGAGTAATTGACGATCATAGCTTGTAGACCTAAGATGAGATTGATTAAGGCAAGTAGTGCATGCATTAAGGGAATTAAAATCCAAGAAAGAAGAGACAAGTTATTGTAATATTGTTCCTACATTCTAGAGCAAATCGTGATATACATATTTTTTATTGTGGACTCACGTTTAGAAATCAAGTAATGCAAGTAGAGTAGCTGTTGCATAGAAAAATCTACTGCAAAATGAACTTAGAAATTATAACAATATTGGAGTGATTATATTACAATGTTTATTACAGATACTGTAAAAGTGTAACCTGTATGATTACGAAACAGTTAGGATCAAGACATATACAGGGTGTTGGAATAGTTAAGCAACAGCGAAGCACCTATCAACGCCACTTTGAAAAACGAATTTACATGACTTAAACAGAGATAAGAACCCATCTTCTCTTTACGCCGTTGATGTCATTTTCCCGTGGATCACGCGATATATCATGCGAATGATGCGATAACACTTTACGTAACATAACATATCTCCCCTCCATCTCTCTCTCTCTCCCTCTTTCTCTTTTATCCATCTATCTCTCGCTTTCTCCTTACCTTACCCCCTTCTATCTCTCTCTCTCTTTCTTCAAACGGTCGAATTTTTGCTAACATTTGGAGGAATTCACGGAAACCAAATACGAATTTCAAAGACTCAAGGAAAAAGGAGAGAGAGAGAGATAGAGAGAGAAAGTTTATAGTGAAAGAGAGAGCGAAAGCGATAGTGAAAGGAAGAGTGGTAGATAGATATATAGAGAGAAAATGGGAGAACACCTGATTCAAGAAACAAACCGAAGATGAGGAAGAAAGAGACAGCCGCTGAAGGAGAAGATGGTATCGGAAGGAGCATTTTCCCGATGGGTGCCAAAGATACAGGTGTCGCGGATATTGTGATGGTGTATTTTACAGACAATAACAGGGAAAAGTTGTGCGAATCGATGTTCTCCCGTTTCTTAAGTAATTTTGTTAACCGACTCTTGGGTTTTCTCTTTATCCAATACAACCGTTTATGTATCTGAACTTTTTAGAGTAATTGTCTGGGTCGATTTTCCCATTCCCTCATTTCATGCACTTCCATCAAATATTTCGCATTTCGTCGAAAGCGATGTAGATCAGCTTTGATCAGTTTTAATAGGATTTTTGTTGGTGTTTTTGTTTTCAATATGTTTCTGCTTAATTTTAATTTTAATAGCACCTTTCCTTATAATTCGAATATAATAAAATTAAATATTGCATTACCTTCGTTTTTTGCTCAACTGAATATACAGGATTTGTTCGAAGTATTGGAAGTTGAAATAAACTTTTTTATAACCCAATGCTACGATTCTTATCAACTCTCTCAAATGATTTAACATCGTTAGTCAAAGTCATAAATTGAAAGCCCAATTGTTCGATTTGAAGCATGATTGTTCATGAGGCACCTCTTTGTTTTAAAACCAAACAATTAACATTATTTCTTCCAGTAGATTTCTTCCAGTAGAAAACTAATTAAAAAAAAACATATACAAACATGTAGGTTAGCTATAGGAATATCAATTCCGGTTGATGAATCTGTTAACATTGTAATATTGAATCTGGACATGCAAACACATTAAATAATTTTACACAAAAACATTATGATTATGTTCCTTTGAAAACGATTAAATTGATAGAGTTTGATACAAAACAAATAGAGAATATACAGTTTCATATTTCATTCCATTTCTGAATTATAAAAAAACTATCTGAAGGAATATAATGTTCCTCCAGAATGCCATCTCTTTACCTCTCTCTTGTCTTGGAATCTGTCCAATATAATGTGTAATGAAGATTTACTTCTAGCCGAAATGTTTTGTTACTTCCTCTAAACTGTGGTTATGGAAGATGTATTCGTTACAAAATAATGCGAGACAAAAAAGATGGCGCCCCGGATCCTGTGGTTTCAAGCCAATGAAAATATTTGTGTCAATGTACTTATTAGTTTGTTATTAGATTTCCTCACGTAAAGTCTGAAATGGTGTGGGAAGAAAGATGGAGGCAGCACACATTTCATTGACTACCGTGATTGGTGTGGATAGGACCATCTGCCAGACACGAGTTTGTGCTGGCATACAGCTGTATCAGGTGACACTTTCAATTATTGTGATGATTTTTACCAATGTCTTAGCTCGGAACACGAGATAGTTCGATGCCATCTCACTTTAACTTTGTGGGAGCAAAACTAAACTTGATCTGCTTCCAGTAGGCCTGTACTCTCCTTTTTGCTCCACGTCCATTTAACATGTCTGTCATTATTTTTGTCATGCTCTGTCTCTCTGTGGCGTAGTGTACATGTATGTATAGCCGTGGGGCGGCACTTGTCAAATTGGTCTGATGCAATACAAGGGAGTGGAAGGATAGAGAGAAGAGTCGAGGGCGTTTCATGTTCTTACTTTTGCTCCTCAATTTTCTCTTTCTCTATACTTTTTCTGCCAGCCGATGGGGAGAGAAAAGGTGCGGTCCCTATTTTAAATAGGCGCTTTGCAATTAGTTTTTTTTGTATCATATTTTAAAGCTCAACTTTAGACGACGAGGAATAATTGGTATCCCACCAATTTTGAGCAATGTTATGCTTGGCATTCAGGTTATATTTTGCCCTGCTCGTGGGAACACAATTAATTATACAAATATTACTGGTCCTGGGTTGAGCAATAACTGGAAGAACTACTTTTGATTGGGAATTAAATTGCTCAAAGTTAGTAGGCCACATTGTAAACTTCGACCACTTAGCCATTGCGCCTCGTAACTCAAAGTCTTCCCGAATCCCCCCCCCTCCCCCCTCCCCCTCCCCTCAATCTCTACCCTATCACCACAATATGAAGTAGGTTAATAAGACATTATCTACCCTGCTATTCATAGTATTTACACGTTTTGTGTCAAGACTCATTTTATATTCAGATCTGACGAGCTTCCGTTCTCTCACTACTGGCTTGGGGTGCCCCAGGCCAGAAGGGTGTTTAAAGATTGCCTCGGACTTGTAACAAGACAAGTGTATATCAATCATTGCATATCACATATTTTGATAATATGAGACAAATGAACTACTTTAAAACACGGCTTTAAGTCAATTGTTAGGTCTTCTAAGCCACACAATCCATCCAAATACCAGGAAACTGAACAAAAAGAAACAAGAAAGAGAGATTGCCCAGATGACAATACAAATCTTAATTGTCGCTCGTCTCTTTCTTCCTGATTTCTCTTTTCGATCTTCTTTCACTTCTTAATTCACATTCGCTTTGTTTTTATATCTCTTCGCCATTCCTATCCTGTCTTCGCATCTCCCCCTCTTGCCCATCCACTCTTCCTACTGTTTGTTGTTCCCCTTTCTTTTCCTTTCTTCCCTATATTGTATCCACTCTGACATTGTAGCTTACCGTCTGGTAACTTTACACTACACTGTCTTTCTTCCCCTGTCCCATCAGGCCACATTTTGGTCCGAGCTTACATACCTGGAGGAGTTTTCTTCATTCGCCCTTTTCCCTCATCCTTCCCAATTTTAATAATGATTATATGCCGTTCTTGTAATGTATACCACATTATGATACTACGTCTCTATGCGCTTCCAAAGGACTTTGAATATTATTACCCTGGCTTTAGCTCCGGCAGCCGTAATCAGCACACAGTACATTCAGGTAAAATCTCCTGCCATGTACCCACCAACTACACCTCGGTCAAGTGCAGCAAAATGTAGATTCATGTTTTTTCTAAAGGGTGTTAGTGATGCGACAGCGACTCGAACCCCGTACCTTTTGGTTCACAGTCTGGATACGTATACACTAGACCACATCAATCAACGCGTTTGAAAGCATTCCTCAAGTTCATTTCCTTGACTGGCGACGAGGAACAGGGGAACAGTAATTCACGATCTCGTCACAGCTTATTACCCCAAATCACGGCAGCTTCAAGTCGTAAAATAGATTCAGATCCAGTAACGTCAATCTCCTGGGGAAAAGTCAAGTTATATAGACACTTTAGCCATTGACCTCTGATTTCACTCGATAGGTCTTGAGTCTATTATGATTGAATTCAAAAGCAATTATTCATGATTTTTCGAGGAAATGCATTACTCTTAACGATGCTTATAATTGATTTCTTAGAAAACGGAATAAGTGTGAATTGAAAGAAAATTTCTTTGGAGAACGGACTTCGTTCCTCTTAGTCACGAAAGCATACTTAGCAATCTGTTTAGATCAAAATTATGTCTGGGCTTTCTATGAATAAACCCATATATCGCTTTTATGATGTATGGAAGATATTGAAATAAGTTCACGGAAAATTAAACTGTGACATCATAGGTACATATTCATTAGGTATGTTCTCATGACCGTGTGGTCTGTACAAACATGATTTTTACTCTCTTTTCCAGTATTTCTGTGACATGTACATACTATCAATTCAGTGTCTAGTAATTTAAATGGAGTATAGTCATGTTACTGTGTTAAATTACCAAAATCATAATGCAATATACTTTTGTCTAAAGATTCACATACTTGTCAAATGTTTCTCGTTTTTAGTTTTTTTTCTTCTTCCAAGAGAGAGAAAGAGGTTTAACCAATTTCCCAGTGAAATTCTTTAGTTCATAATTATTTGGCGTATGTCAATTTATCGAAAGAGGTTTTGATTGAAAAAGTTTTTGCATAGTTAGATGAATATAAAGGGAGAATGTGTGTGTGTGTGTGTGTGCGTGCGTGTGTGTGTGTGTGTGAGAGAGGGAGAGAGAGAGAGAGAGAGAGAGAGAGGGAGAGACAATGCATTTCTCTCTCTCTCTCTCTCTCTCTCTCTCTCTCTTTCTCTCTCTATGTCTCTATTTACTTTCGTCTCTCTTCCATCAAGAAGTGCCTCAAAAAAAGTTAAAATCTTTGAGTGACCGGTTTTTACACTCGTTTTCCCAAATAGACTGTAAGGCAAAATTTGTTTTCGATTTCCAATCATAAATATCTTGATAATCACACAGGCGATCGGCTTGTAAAATTCATGGGGTTCCCGACTGACTGGAAGGTTTATAATTATCATTGCAGCATGATCTAAATCCAGGATTTTGTTTCAGAATCTGAGAAAAAAGTTACCGGATCCCTTTAACCAAACTTCCTTTCCGTTTGTCAACAGGTGCATCTGTGGCGGTATCCGTCTGGACGATGTGTGCCATCTCTCTGGAGCGGTACCACGCTATCTGCAACCCCCTGGCATCCCGTGCCTGGCAAACCAAGAGTAGGGCATGTAAGATCATCGTGGCAGTGTGGCTCATGTCCTTCTTAGTCTTGCTCCCGTTCGCCATCTACACGGAACACGAGAAGATAGGCGAGTCCAAATACTACAAGTGCCGAGAAAAGTTCCCCAACATCTTTCACCAACTGTACATCGTAAGTATGAAGGCAAAGAGAACTTGCTGACGATGACGACAATATTGTGGTGGTTATGCTGATAATGATGATGATGAAGGTGATGATGGTGATGATGATGGTGGTGAGGATGATGATAACATTTATATTGAAACGATGATTAGCATAATATTGATGAGCATGACGAAAACGAAAGGTGGTGATGGTGATGATAATTGTATGACGATGGTGATGATGATGATGGTGGGCATGCCAATGATGGTGATGAGGATGGTGATACTTATACTAAAAACTGCGATGATGGTGATGATGGTGATGATGGTGAATAAAATTAAAATGATAAATATGAATATGATATTGATGATGATGGATGATTGAAGTCCGGTGGTAATGATGTATGATGAGAAGTATAACCGATCGAATAGTTAAAATGTAAGAAGGAAACGTTTGTTTTTTGTTTTGTAGCATTCTTTATTGCATTCATTCACTACAAAATATAAACAAAAATCATACATCTTCATTGATTTACATAACATATCAAAATGTAAAGAAAATTGTACATCCCTCAGAAATACATAATATAGTTTAATGCACAGTATATATTTGTCTTCACATTAATTATACTGAATGAATATTATAGATCAGAAGCCTTACGCACAGACAGACAGACACACCACACACGCTGACATACTCAGACACATATACAATCTTACCTATCCCCCCTCCCCTTTATTCCCAAAGCTTCCCAAACTCTACAAATCCCCCTCCCTTCCCGAGTACAGTCACATAATTTATACACAGTTGTTGGAAATCCAGTCTTTTCCTTTTCCTTATGACCAAACATACACCAAACCGTCTTTTTTTCGGGTGTCCATATCGTCCTGTGTCTGAGGTATTGGAATGTGTAAGCGCAGTGGATATTTAATAATAATAATTAGTTGATCATTTCTCGCTGGTTCCTGTGGTGTATAAGATCTCACACGGCGACTATTAGAAGATATCTCACAACCTAGGTACAGCGAAAGAAATGGCATTTCGATATAACATATTTGGACGTGTTAAGGAAGGCAGTGTTAGATCTGACACTATTTGAACTGCGAAGATTGGCTAACTTATCATGAATAAAATTACGTTGCATGATCACCGACACAGTTTAAGTCTCTTTAACTATTTCGATTGTGAGCATGTAAGGACCACGGAATGTGATTTAAACGCCGCAGCATGAACAATACGTTTCATATTTCATCGCCTGAATTTGAAAGTTAAATTGCGTGGGCGCGTTCTGCCAAAGAATAGATAGCAGAACGTTTATCGTCATTAATAAATCGTTTCATTTTGAACGGTACATTTTGGTGTGAAATGTTGCAATTTGAATGGAGAAACGCAATAACTCATCAGCTGTATGAACGTAACCCAGTTCATAACCGACGCAATGCCGTGAATAAAACATGGAACGAGATTAAGTAATAACGGTTAAAGATCAACCGTATTATGGACAAGGGGCTAATTTTCTTATGATATCTTGTGAATTTGGCGGTTGCATTGCGGGGACAGACTGCGACAATATTCTCCTGAACACCTGCTAAGGGGCATTTGAAATTCACACCACAATTTGACCGCTCATCGATTGAGGTAATCGAGATTATCGTACTTGCTTCGGATTAGATTTCCTTTATTTCCCCTTGAGCTAACACTTTTGAGCAATCTAGGTATACGCGGGTCGTGTCGATCTAAAGTGAATTAGATCTTGACCACCAGCCGCCGAGTAGCCAATAAGGACTTTTAGATGTGCACGTCGACATAGTAGACTGCTACGTGTGGCGTGCCTTAAAAGGGCGTCACACGTAGCAGTCCACTATGTCGACGTGCAAATCTAAAAGTCCCTATGTAGTGCCTTGAAAGGACGTCACACGTAGCAGTCCACTATGTCGACGTGCAAATATAAAAGTTCCTATGCAGTGCCCTGAAAGGACATCACACGTAGCAGTCCACTATGCCAACGTACAAATCTAGAAGTCCCTAATGACGCATTGCAAGTAGAGCCATTGAATAAAAGAGTTTGGCCAACACAGTGCGAGTACAATATGGCGAATACTGCTTTTTTGGTGTGACAAGAGCAAAACAAATAAGGATCCTTCATGCTGTAACAGAGTGAAACCAAGTTGGCCAAACTATGTGTAAAGACGGTTCTGATTGTAAGCAGAGCCACCTATACACAGAGTTTGGCCAACTTCGTTTCACTGGGTCACAGCATGGCGTATATTCTTTTGTTTTGTGCTTGCCCAACAAATCAGTAGTCGCCATGTTGTGTCCAACTCGAACCGAGTTGGCCAAACTCTGTGTATAGATGGCTCTGGTTGCAAGAATAAAACAGCACCTTCTTCGTCCTGGCTTGCGCTGTTCTGGTCCCCCTCTTTAGAACATTTCAATTCATGCTACAAAAAACTATTTCAGCAAATGTGATAATACTAACTTCTATTCACTGGCATAGCCTGAACCTTTGAATGCGTTTTTAAAAGAAATATGGCGCCATGTAAATGCTGCGAATCATCATCATCATCATCATCATCATCGCCATCAACATAGGTTTCTCTATTGAGTTTGTTTATGTAGGTCACCATTGGGTATAATCATATTTCCGCTGGAAAAAAAAAACTAATTTCATCTACTTTGGATCCGGGGAGATTGAACAAATGCATGAGAAAAGTTGATTCTTCAAAAGCGCACTAAACTGCAAGAGTTGGGGTCTTTGAGCGTAATGGTGAAGTTTGTATTTTTAACCTAGTTCATCCGACTGTGTCTGAGTAATGTATTTTGGGACAATTTTTCATTTCCTCACTTTGACGCGTTTAAAAATCATATCGCACCTTTTGCTTATGGGGAATGCAGAAATACTGAGATAGAAAGAACAAAGTTCGACGGATATGTAAAAGTAAGAGAGGGAGATAGAGAAAGAGAAAGAGAGGGAGGGAAAGAGAGAGAGAGAGAGAGAGAGAGAGAGAGGGAGGGAGGGAGGGAAAGAGAGAGAGAGAGAAAGAGAGGGAGGGAGTTAGAATCAAGGCAAATATCGTAGAATTAGAGTAACATTTTCCGAACTTCAAAGTGGTGCTACAAAAAGAAAAGATGAATGATGGAGCAGGGAAGAGAGAGACAGAGAGAGAGACAGACAGAGATAGAGACAGAGAGTGAGGTAACCAACTGTCTTGCACTTTCTTGAAGCTGCACATCTGAAATATGACTAATTGAGCCAGAAGCAGTAGACCATTTCAGCCAATCGTAATTCCATCGCGCACACCATGAGCCTGCCTGTCCGTGCGACGGGCCGATCGAGTTCATGTTTCTCATGACCGCTTCCAGCATTCACGCTGGCGTCACATCTGCACATTGTGATGTATGAAGACACCTACAGCGACGCCCTCGATGTTTGCAAGTGGCGTCGTAGGACTTTTGTTGTATTCTTGGATGGGGGCGGGCTCGGTGACCATTCGGTTATGATCCAGAGTTTTTCGGAACTAGAGATAGATGCCATGTGTTGCGTCTGGCCAGATGAAAGGGGCTACCTGTAGATTTATACATGTTGTGGTGCATCCTGGGGGGGGGGGGTGGAAGCATGATGGGTATAGACATGTGCAAATCCTATTATGCATGGATATCCCAACAATAATGACAATTCTAAATAACTTCGTAGGGCGCTTCGGGTTTTTTTTTACGTGTTGGAATTGTGCTTATTTGATGTGCGATAATGTGGTGGAGAAACGTTTACAGTGCACTCTCGTTATAAAGAACACCGATATAACAAAATTTCATTATAAAGAAGTAAAATCTCTGGTCCCATATGTGGGATTCCCTTTGTATTCTATTGTTTTTGCAACCCTGATACATGTATAAAGAAATTTCATGGGTCCCGAGGACTTCTTTATAATGAGAGTGCACTGTACATGGTGTTCTAGAGGTGAAGGATATGCAAGATGTTAAGAATGTGGATAAGATATCCCTCCCCGCCCGTGGCAGTGACCAATAAAAGACAATGACACCATGGACCGTGTGTTGAGTGGTCTGACATAAGTGTAACGTTTATATTTATGAAAAGTCTGTTGACCTCCAAAGTATATACAGTATTTAAGATAATTACTATTTTTTTTATCAATGATGGTCCAAACGTGAGGCATTGGTGGAGGAGTACATGTATGGGCCAGGAGGAAGTACACTCCCTTCACAATGGCGATTCCCTCATTCACATAATTATGATGTATGTCATCACTCTCAAGTGAAGCAAGTATTGGAACAAGGGAACAACCTCTCGAGAGGAGTATAGGGAAGAAGTTGTTCCCTCATTCACTTACAGTGCACTCTCGTTATAAAGAACACTGATATAACAAAATTTCATTTTAAAGAAGTAAAATCTCTGGTCCCATATCTTGGATTTCCTTTGTATTATATTGTTTTGGCAGCCCTGATATAAAGAAATTTCGTTATAAAGAAACAATTTCATGGGTCCCAAGGACTTCTTTATAACGAGACGACCAAGATGTGACTTTTGCTTTGGACTACCATCCCCCTGTTCATGAGGAAAATGATGAACAACCGAAGATTTGGGGGTATGAGTTACAGGTTAATGCTAGTGTTGGACAATAATTAAAAGATTAAGGTGTTAGCAAAATCAACAGGTACAATTACTTTGGCTACATGCAGTGTTTGTTGAAGGCATGCTGAAGGGATTTTAATGTAGGCCTACTGGTACATGTCTTGAACTGTTTTGATGTTGCACATAATTTTGTGTAATGTTCCTGTGCTTGGAGGATGACTGTTGTTGATGAAGGATTCTGGTGGTGAGAGGATGCATTACCCATACGGGGAATACATCCTCTCACCTACTGATTTCGATGTTGGAAGTGAATGCTGGGATAGTGTCTGTACTCACATTGGCTGGAGTTGTTCATGGGTGAAATTGTCCGAAGTCCTCCCAAATTAGATTTGGGTAGCGTTGACGCATGCGGTTGAAGACGCATGCGGTTGAAGACTATCACATGAACATAACAAATGATCTTCCATGGAAAACATTTACCAAAAGTTTATATTTAATTGTAAAGTGTCAGTACAAGGTGGCAGATTTACAATGTATTCCACACACAAAAAAGACAATCGGCATGGTCCTTGTCACATACTCTGAGAAACTATAGCGACATATTGCTGAAAGTGGAAAGGATAGGGAAGATGACTATGAGTGTACCAGTGGTAGTCATGATGAGAGCAATTTATACTAAGAATCACTGATTGCTATGTGCACTCAAGTAGCCAGCAGTAACTTTTGAGATGTTGGTATTACACAATGTGTGTTATGGGTAGTTGGATTTTTTTCTTTTAAAGTCTACAAAATTATGAGAACCTTAAATAATTTTTAATTGGTAAAATGACCTTTTAAAGGAAAATGCAAGATTTTGCAACCAATGACAACAAAGCATGCCAAGTGAGTGTGTTGTTTGTAACATATTTTTTCATATGCTCTGGCCTACAACAAATTTGTCAGAGGTGCAGAGGTAAATTTATGGTGAAATACATAGTCTTACATGTATAATAGCCCCAAAGGTGAAAGTGATTTCACACGCCCTAATATTTGTTAATACACATCCATTTTTCACAAAATTATACCTATTAGGTGACAACAAAAATGGCGGTCAAACCTTCCAGGGAGGGTCGGTCAGTCAGCATTTTTTATTGTGTTTTTGACATTAAATTTTTCGATTAAAAAACATGGAAATTATTTGTTCTCAGCTTCTCGCTCACTCACTGCACTCGCAACTTTTCATCCAATTTTTTTGTCAAAATGGCTGATTTTCCTTGTTTCCAACAAAATTTACAATGATAAAATATAGACCTAAACACCTCAAAATAACAGTAAAATACAAAGACTGACAAATGGAGGAATGAGCCGGAGAGCCAGTAAGGCCCGAAAGTAGCCCACACCTTTACAAAAATATGTATACAATGCATGATATACACAGAAAAAAGAAACAATTAACAAAAGTTGAACGCGTAAAAAAGACTCTGACAAAAACCATTACGACAAGACAAATGTGGACATGCTCTAAAGAAATTACTCATAATTACTAATCAGCTAACGTTTAAGTAGGTTTCGAAAGTGTTTTGTATTTTTTGATTCTTTGATTAGTTTAGGGAGTGAATTCGAAAGGATTAGGCCGGCTGCTTGTATACCATGATCAGAGAAAGCTTTCTTATTGAGTGTATGAGAAAGATCATTTGTGTTGTTTAGTAATGGTAAGTATCAGAGCGCCTTTTGAAGTAGTCTTTGAAAGACACTGGTAAATTATTTATATAGAATGTATGCATAAATACGCCAAGTTCAAGAGTATACATGTCTATTACAGTATCGTGCATGCGCATTCAGTTTCAGCAGTTCCCTACGAAGAAGAAGTGTTCAAGCGATGCCCGTTATGGACAGAAATTGCTTGAAAACACTGACATCGTAAGTAAAAAATGGTTGTATATGTGATGTAAATGTTCATTAATATCGTGTTAAGATCTCGGTGAGCACAAACATGGAGAGCTCCTAGTCAGGAATCCGCCTGACAAGCAATAGTTCATATCCTGCCCGGTTGACGTGAATTCACGCGCATGAAAATATGCTGGTAATGATGTCTGTCCTTTGTATGAGGGGACTGACCTAACAACACCTCAAGGAAATTTTGGACGGTAATAGGTAGGGTGGGGACTTAAGTAACCGGACACTTAATTTTGTGCGTTTTTTCAGAATATGTTGCCAAAAAACGTAATTTCCAAATAATCAGCATTAGAATTTCCATGCAAAATCAGGATTTATGCGAAGAAAAATAACAGCTGCGTCACCGGGTGTCTGTTTGCAACTGCGCGCGATGTTTCCCCGACGCGTATTGCGCCGTTCTAATGCGCGGTGTCCGGGTACTCAACCCGTCCGGAAATACAACCTCTCATGATACCGATTTTGTGAGCACGAAAAAGAAGACTACGACAAGGTTAGGGTCATTTTGAACAGCGATATAAACAAACTGGTAGGTTGATACGGAGTGCCATTCCAGGGAATAAAAATACAGAAGTTTCTTTTTTATTATAAACCTACTCGTAGATTTCATGTTTTGATCGACAAATTGAGGACCTGAAATAATTGTGGACGGTAATGGTAATAGGGCCCCCGTCATACGAGATGAACACGTATGCCCACGCATGGTATTACCGGACACTATTGAATTACCGGACGCGCGTTCTACGCGCGGGACTACACGTATCGAATGTGCAAGTCGAGTCGGGTGATCAAGAAATGTATGACGCATCGTAAGAACACAAAAAATTTTTTAGAAAATTTACACATCTAACTTAGCCTAACGTATGAGTGACAAATACATGCCTTTTTCATGAAATAATCCAATTTTCCTAATGCCCGTGCAAAGTGAATGGCTGTCAAGTTTGTTTTGAGAATGTCATTTTGCTATTTGTTTTCCGTGCATTTTCTTCTCGCGCGACTCGCGACTTTTGCGTTTCGCCATAGACATAACACGGTGTCCGGCAATACAGGTCGATTTTCAGCGTCGCGAAATAAGAATCATAACATGTGCAGGGACTAGATCTACGTGGGTACACTTTCCCATGACCATGTGCATGGCATTTTAATTTTAAGCGCCAACATGCTAAATAATCTGGTCAAGTTCACGCGATTTCTACATTTACACTTTTGCGTAGCGAATAATGATTCGAGTAGTGTAAAATCTAAACAGTTAAAAAGTTACTCGCTCAAAATCGCTCAAATTTTGTATCAATTTGAAGAAAAAAATCACATTTTCACTTACCCATCATTGATGCCATTTGCCTCATGATCATCTTGAACTTTCAACTTTGTTTGGGTGACATTTCCGAGCATCCGAATGCTTCCGAAGACGTTGCTTCCAAGACCTATGATGCCGAAGATGACGTTCTGTGTGACGTCACAGGTCTACTAAATAAAATAATAAAATTCACTTTTTGGCTCAGATATATACTGTTTCGTATGTTTTTCAGCGTTTTAACCCTCTTGAAACCATTCTAATGCGTTCCATGCGATACAATGTCAAAATGTTGGCTACAACATACATATCTGGGGCATTTTAGGTCATTACCTGGTATTTTACTACGAAAGTAATTGAGAGTGTTCCGTTAAAGCCCTAGTCGTGTGGTGCGCCACCTACCGGTGGTTCCGGGAACATTGCGTCCAGTTATACGCTCATCCACGCTTTCTATCAAAAGTTTACCGACCTAAAAAAAGAATCCAAGTACTTTTGAAAAGATATAAAGGACTTACATTTGTCAGTTTATTCCTAAAGAGTCCTCCTCAGCAACAACATTACGTCCTTGGGTGGGTGGGGCTTACACATTGTCCCCCTGTTCTCTCTATTTTCAAAGAACCAAAGTACATACAATTCACAAAATGTAAAACATGAACTTTTCACAGAAGTCTCGTTGAATCTTTAGGGAACGGAGATTTGATGGCATCCTCTTTAATACCTACAGAAAGTCGCGTATGTGGGTTACATAATGCATACATGCCAACTGTACAGATTAAAGAGGAACATTCCTCTTTTTGGGAGAAGATAATTATCATTTTAATGCAGGTGTTCCTCTTCCTGTACAAATTTGTCTGTAGTATTGAATAGGAGAGTTAGGATTGTTCCTCTTTTTTTTTTAAATAGCATAATTTGTACAGATTTCTGATTTTCAAATGTTGGCATGTATGCATAATGTGGGTGCGCGCGTGTGTGAATGTGTGTGTGTGGGTGTCGTTTTGTATATCGAGGATGGTGCACGACCTCTCCCTTTTTCTTCAGAATTCATCTGACGCACGTGAATTAAAATAGGGCCTATTGCAAATTGCGTTGTCACATACGAATGACTAAAGATGAGGGATTTATGAATTTGATGTAAACTTTTGAAATAAAAGCTCAGGCTTCTGAAGAAATATATTGATATAGTGATCCACAATCACCAATGTACTGGAACTATACATGAAATTAAGGGCAATACATTTGTTTAAGTAAGATAGTGGTTGAAAAGACCGAAGCTTTGACTATTATACCATATGAAATTGAATCAAGTCTTTTTTATTGGTCGATTGTAATCATTTTGTATGGCTGCGCCATCCACGAAATAATACAACTAGTTCCCTCTGTTTGGATAAGGAAAGAATGAGCTGAATTTCGAATTTTAACCAATTAACCTAATCACAGAGTATATGGTACATTGACTTTTGATTGTAATTACAGAGCTCCTCACCATTCGTTACACAATGGTATAGGTGTTTTGATAATAAAAGAATTGAATAAAATTGACCAATCTGATCATGCTAATAGAAGTAGAAAAAGAAGAAGGAGAGAAAGAAAAAGAAGCAGAAGGTTAAGGAGAAGTTATAGAAAAAAACAAAAACAAGAGCAAGAACGAGAACAAAAAGAAAGAAAAGCGGAAGAGGTCAAGGGGAAGTAGTACAAGAAGTAATATAAGGAGTAATATAAGAAGTAATATGAGAAGACAAAGAAGAAGAGAAAGAAGAAGAAGAAGAAGAAGAAGAAGAAGAAGAAGAAGAAGAAGAAGAAGAAGAGGAAGGAGAAGAAGAAGAAGAAGAAGAAGAGGGAGAAGAAGAAGAAGAAGAAGAAGAAGAAGAAGAAAAGAAGAAGAACAAGAAGAAGAACAAAAAAAATGCTCAACAGTGTGTCCTTTCTTGCTATAAACATAAATGAGATCCGATGGCAAATTTCCCATTGCTTTCTTTATCTGAAATATGTTAATTTTTCCATACACTTTATGGCCCGAATTCACAAAGGAGGTTTGTCGACAAACCTAGGTTTATGTGCGTCAAAACGCGTCATATGACGCACATAAACTGAGGTTTGTCGACAAACCTCCTTAGTGAATTCGGGCCTATATGTCTAATAAATCCTTTCTTATTTCGGTTGACGTCTGGGCAAGGTCATTTTTATTTTCCTGAACTAACCTTATTTCTACGAGACTATAAAATAAATGTCTTCCATCTCATATTGGTTTTATGCTCCCATTATCATCCGTGTCCACCCAACGCGATGGGATTCTTGCACGGTTTACAATCTTAACCCCTTGATTACTGAATTCTTTATTTCTCATAGGGATGATACATTGACAAATCGGTTACGGTAGGCAATGGGTTCAAAGCGTCTTCCCAATATCCTGAAATGGTGGGAGACTATTATAAAGTGTATGTTAAGTTCAAGCTCTGCAATTTGGTGATTGTATATAGCATAATGGTCTACAATAAAAAGGATATTACAAAGGAATTGACGTCATTTGTCAAAATGCTGCCCCCGATGACTTAAATTGACGCTGTTTGATGTCAAAGAAATGTCAATTGAAGAACCGAAACATGCTGCGAAGCGATTGTGACCATAGCACTGAGAAATGAGCATAAATAACAGCCGCGGATCGAAGGGGCACCGGGACGCGTGCCCCCCCCCCCCCCCCAGGAAAAAGAGGATGCAAAAGGGGACGAAGAAGATACGAATCACGGGTTTATGACATTTTCACCCTTTTGGTATTACGAATTTTTAAAGCCAGAATAGGGCACTAAAAACCTGTGCCCTTTTCTTTGCTTGCCATAGAGTTTGTCGGACTTGTGCCCCCTGCAAGAGATTCCTGGATCCGACACCGAGTATTATATTAAGATCTATTATTTATGAAAAATTCTTATGACGCAGTAGTGTCTATCGTAACGGTATTATTCGTAATATTGTGCTTGAAAAATGTGGAGAGGAGTAGAGAAGTAAAGTGTAATGACACAGACACCATCAGGTGCGGTTGAATGATCTTTGGATGTGTCGACGACATATCGTTAAGGACTAGTCATCTGCATTCGAACCACCTCTGATGGCATGTGTCATTGTCTGTCTGTTTGCTCAATATGCATCAAATAGTTGAGTTAATACCTCTAACTACGCCGAATAAGAAAGAAAACGTTATTACAGAAGGTATTTTAGATAAAACGTGTCGAATCGTTTTAGACATAAAAGTTAACACTAACATTTTAAACGAACATCTGTATTACACGTGGATCTAAACAAGTTGGGCATGGAAATTTAAACTTTCTACGTTTTCGAAGGAAGAATTAATCTTTTAAGAAATCTTTTAAAGCCACACTGCACTACTTATATCTACTTTCCCCCTCTATATAGCAAACAATGCATAATCGGTGCCTGTTGGTCCCCCATGATCCTTTTTTTCTTATGTTAATTGAGAGCTGATTTGATGAGATAACCACCTGCCAGTGACCTTGCAGGGAGGTCTAATCCCCCGGACCAAACTAGTACAGACGGTCTTTAAAGGCTATTGAACAGAGGAGGTGACGACATTATTTTAGAAATAAATTATATGGAATAAATTCAGTTCCCAGTATTTTCCACTGATTAAACAAAAGTATACAACAGTCATGACAATCAACATACCAATGAACAATATATTTCTACAATGACTTTACAAGGCCTTATGAATCAATTGCATTTTAATCAAAAGTATTTAAAGGGTTTATCATTGCATGCTGTGAAAATAGCTATGTGATCAGTGTGGATGTCTTTTATGCTAGTGTTTGGTTGCGTGGCGGTTGTTGAGGTAAATGGGCGTACTGTACGTGCGTGATTTTACTCATACGTCTGTTATGAATAAACATTATTTTATGGAAGTACGTGCATGTGAATATTGTTTTTAGCTAATATATCATGAATATTTATGTGTGCCTTTTCCGTACTGGAATGGGCCTATAATTTATGTATTTTGTCGTTTATTTGATTATTTATCTGGATTTCATGAAGAAGAAAAAAAAAAGGGTTGTGAAAAATAAAAAAGCAGAATTGTCTAATTTTGGACAATTTCTAAAAATGAAAACCTATATGTTATTTAACACGAAAACCATATATTGATTCCCAAGTGTTTACTAAAAAAAACACATCTGTTTTCCAACAATTCATCACTAGCTTTACATTATATAAATCTAGTTTCAGTTGCAAACTATTTTTGTTCACCTCCAATTAAAACCCGGTCTTATGAGGACTTACGACCAGGGGCGTAAATCCGTACCGTGGAGTGGGGGGGATGATCGGCGATAGCCATCACATACTACACGCCAGGCGCGTACGCAGGATTTTAACATTTATAAATCGGGCCGCAACGACTCAACCGACCGCTGAATAAGCGGGGGGGGGGGGGGGGGGGGGGGGGGGGGGGGGGGAGGTAAGAGGACATTTTTTTTTGGTCACCAAAAAAATCGCAACGACTCAGCCGAACGCTGAATAAGCGGGGGGGGGGGCAAGAGGACACCTTTTTTTTTTTTTTAGTCTCCAAAAAATCGCAATGACTCAGCCGACCGCTGAATAAGCATTTTTTTTCAGGGGGGGGGGGGGGATGCAGGGGGGATGTTTGTACAGGCCATCCCCCCTACTTCAAGCCAGGGGGGATGCAGCCCCCCCCCCCCCACCCCGGGATTTACGCCCCTGCTTACGACTGATCCAAATCGATCGCAAGTCTAGCAATCAATCACAAACTAACGATCACTTAATTGCTGTTTCTGATTTGTTATTAATTTTGTGTGATTAATGTCAAACTAAAGCCGAGATTGATATCAAAGCTTACATGTACACAATGGCGTCCATAAAAGTCTACCTTGGAGTACAAACATATTACCTTGCTTTGATGTAATGACCCCCATTTCTCTCTTTTGCAACTTTTACCTCGACAGACATGGATCTTTATGGCCTTGATGGTCATACCGCTGTTTATGATGTGTATCGCATACGCGTTGATCATCGCAGAGTTATGGCGTGGCATGCACTATGAGAGACAAAATACAAAAAGAGGTAAGAACTTGAAAGAAAGAAAGAAAGAAAGAACAAATGGTACCTAATGTTTTAAAGATCGTATATATATATATTGTAATGGGGTAAATAACTTTTTAATGAAACCATAAAACTTGAATAAGTGCAGTGATGTTTAAAGAGTTAAAAGATTCCATCAAATAATATGAGATAAGGCACGTAAGTATTTTTTTTCAAAGGTGAAATTCAAAGAAGATCACAAATATTTCAACTAATGTATCACTAGAAACTGGTAAGCTAACAGACGGCCATCGTACAAGTTTTAGGTCAACTACATATCGGGTGATTTATAAAAATACAAATACAACCACCTCCATAGCAGCTGGGATATACGAGAGATTCGCCGAAAAAATAACGATGTTTTAATGACGTCACTATATGGACCAACACTGCCCAAGCAGACGACATCCCATAGAGAATGAACATAATTGCAAAGCTATTATTTCTCAAATTATAATGAGTTTAGTGTATATAAATGTAATGGCATGTCAAATCATTCATAAGGGAATATGACCTGATTCTGATAACTCAAATCTTTTGCTTGTAAATACATGGATAGGGCTTAATTAACAATCAAAGAAACTAGACTTTCAAATTGAAAAAACCCCGGAATGATATTAAGGATGGCATTTGTTCCCTCTTGAAACGCCGAACATACCCCGGTGTGTGCAGCTGAATATACAGTGGCGTCTTATTTTGTTTACAAGCGACTGATTCCTTTATTTTTGTATCGCTGGATTTTTCATCAAAATAAAACCATGCGCGGGGTTTAGAGTGAGGCAATATATTATACATTTAGCCTGACGGTAGTGAAGTAAGAGAAAGAACTCAAGAGAAGATGAAAACACAGGCACTGAAAATGTGTGAGATGTCATGGAACATCGTCTGCTTGTGCAAGTCATGTCCACACTGTGATCTCACATATCTCAGCAGCGTTCGGAGAGCTCTTCAGGTGCTATGCCAGGGCTGTATTTAAGCGTTTTATAATTTATAATAATCATAACTTCGAATGTTTCAAAGCATTGAATTTTGATAACCTTGTCGAATCAAAGTTTCAACTTTGCAATAAAGAAAATAAAGTTAGTTTTTAAAATCAATGAATATCTACTTTAACGCCAAGAAGAACATGTCATTACCCTCGTAATGTACATGAAGAAAAAAAATATATACTCTTTTAGGAGTTATTTTAGAAATCACCTCAATTGCATCGGGATAGTAAATATCAATTTTTTAAACGCTCATCTAGATTTTATGAATTTGTCTTCAAACGCTGCGTACTCTCTGTGGCTTTATAGTCATAAAAGCTTTGAGCAGAAACAAAGCTTCACAATCTGCTCTTTCGTCATCTGAATACGAGGTTATTGCCACGGCTATCATACTGGTTTAATGTAGAGAGAACACAGTTGAGATCCCGAAGAGCAAGCTAATAGAATTCTTGAAATAACTGCTGGGCTGAACATTTCTTTTTCCTTTAGCATTGCTTGAAGAACGGGCGGGTGGCATTGATGTTGCCCCAGTAATAATTATGATAATATTATTTGAATTCACCGAGCGCTACGTCTGCTGGAGCTATACATTGTAGGTGGGCACAAAGAAAGGACATAGATACATTATATCATGATACGATATGCACTATTAATACAAAAATGGCAGAATATCATCATTATTATGAATATTATTATTATTTCAATAAGCTTTAGTAGTAGTAGTAGTAGTAGTAGTAGTAGTAGTAGTAGTAGTAGCATTAGTAGTAGCGTTAGTAGTAGTAGTAGTAGTAGTAGTAGTAGTAGTAGTAGTAGTAGTAGCATTAGTAGTAGAAGAAGTAGTAGTAGTAGTAGTAGTAGTAGTAGAAGTAGTAGTAGTAGTAGTAGTTGAAGTAGTAGTAGGACTACTAGTAGTAGTAGTATAGTAGTAATAGTAGTAGTAGTAGTATAACCCCTTTGTAACTTTTAATTGGAAATGTACCCACAGACAATTACATAGAAATTCTTCCCAACTCTCCTTACTTCGCCTTTCTATCTGTATTTAATCTCTCTCTCTTTTCCGCCTCGACCCGCCTCAATGGCCGTCCATGCCTCGTGTTTTACTTGTTTCATGAGGTTTCAGTTATCGTAACAGTAGATGAAAGTAAATCAGATGTTTTCAATTGACGGTTTTTGTAAAAAGAAGATTTTATTTTAAATAGTTATGAGCACTCGCATCGTGGTTAACCACCGTTGAACTTCATTACAAGGAGTGAGGCTGTTCAAACAGGGATTTTCTTTTCCTGTAATTTTTTTCATTCTTTGGTTCGAAACACGAATTTCGATTCAAGACGCATACAACGTCCCGGCATTGATATACATGTGACATTGATCGCCATACAGACATTAAACAAAAATCGTGCGTTAAACAAAGGCATAGTAAGAAAGAAAAAAAGAAAAAAAAAAAAAAAAGGCGTTTTTAGTGAAATAATCCCTTAGTCTGAAGTCAGATCAATTATGTAGATAGAAAATAGATGGTTTCGTTTAAAAATAGAAATTATGATGAATTCGAGATGTCGAAGCTTGAATCTTAGTCAATGTTTTATAAAGACACGAAGTAGTGCCATGTGATCTTGGTGCGGGGCGATGGGATCACTCTAGTTAAAAATAAGGTGTAAAGAGTTGAGTAAGTGTGTGGGAGTTGATAACCTTTAGGAAGTATTTTCTTAAAGCACCTCGGTAACCCTATTCGATAAAAATGCATTCTTCCAACATAAGTAATTCTCAATATATCCCGTGTTCAATCAGAGATATTCAGCATGCGATTGCGTTCAATAAGAAACAAGACACGTGCTCAGATATTTACTTCGCGTGCAGGCAT
Organism: Strongylocentrotus droebachiensis; assembly: GCA_035222895.1. Lineage (NCBI taxonomy): Eukaryota > Metazoa > Echinodermata > Echinoidea > Camarodonta > Strongylocentrotidae > Strongylocentrotus > Strongylocentrotus droebachiensis. The sequence continues at coordinate 140,674 of JAVYIG010001767.1, forward strand.
TAAACATTTTTTAAAGAAGTTCTTAAACTTTAATACCCAAAGTCGTCGTTGGTTGTTCATGTGAAACGCATTTTTTTTCTTACATTCTTGGTTTCCAAGAAATAAATACGCAAAATTTTATTAAATAATAATATGTATAACAAAGAAATAACAAAAGAAAAATAAACACAACAAAAAAATCATTGACATTTATGGAAAAAAGAGTTAAAGTAGAAGCAAAACATTTAACTCGTATAAATACAAATGATATATATTTTCTTTTGGTGAAAAACAGATATTCCCCCAAAATACATCGACCGATATTATCCTACATGTAAGTCGTATCGTGTCCTCTTCGTTCGAACGTTTAAAAGACACGCATACCATTACATGAAGCATATCATCTACAGGTTTCTCTCTCAACAAAGGGGTAGTAATAACATAATTGGTAGTTGGTAGGATTCATTTGTTGTATGCACTATGGACCGAGGCGGCAGGAGGCGGCAGGAGCTAATCCAGGATAAATATTTGTATATTGAATTTGAAAACGAAATATTATAATCATTACTGTCATTTGTTATCACAGAAAAGGAACAAAATGGAACACCCCTTAACGACCTGAGCTCAAAGAAGCATATCGAATATGAAAACGAAATACTCTAACCATAACACGCCAGCTATTCCCCACTCCTGACGACGGATAGTCAACCTGTTCGAAACGTCGAGCCACTCATCCTCTCCAAGCGCTATAGTTCTCCTGAGAACTATATGCCAAGAAAGATAACAAACAGTCCTTTTCAGGACTACACTCCTCCAAGAAAGATTACCGAGTCAGAGTCCTGTTCAGGACTCCTCATACCCCTCTCTCTCTCACACACATGGTGCAACCGCAAACCTACTGTATAACTGTTATTTGTTATCACAGAAAAGGAACAAAATGGAACACCCCTTAACGACCTGAGCTCAAAAAAGCATATCGAATATGAAAACGAAATACTATAACCTTTACTGTTATTTGTTATCACAGAAAAGGAACAAAATGGAACACCTCTTAACGACCTGAGCAAGAAGAAGAAAGGTCGAAAGGCATTAACGGACGACAGCAGTGCCACGGAGAGCTTCCTGCGGAAATCCCGCGGCGGCACGGGTGCGTCCTCAAAGAAAGGCGAGAGCGCGCATGCAACACCGAGGAGTACGTCATCGAACACGGCGAAGAAACGCGTCGTCAAGATGCTGCTCGTTCTCGTCATACTCTTCTTCGTGTGCTGGACACCCACGTGGAGTATGAACATCTGGGCGACATATGACCCCGTGGGAGCCTATTCATCTGTCTCAACTCTGCAGGTATGGTATAAGACATTCTTGATACCTTAATGTGATCCACATAGTCCATTCTTTAGTTTGAATGGAACAGGAATATATGTTCCATGTGTAAAACGTTGAACAACTGTTCCTGTGGAAAACTCCTGAAGCGACACTTCTTGTTATTCCCAACTCTTGTGACTCCAAGGGATAGTTGTTTGGAAAGAAAGTTTGTTTCCGGGGTACGTGTCGAGGTGATAAGGTGTCCCAGAATTTCCCCAATGACGTTCATGACCCGAATATCAATGTTAGGTATGCTCCTACCTACACTGTATTGTTTGATTGGTTTGTATCCACTTCAAAAATGTTTTTTTTCACAAAGTATTTGACAACATAGGTTCCGTTGCATAGACGAACAAGGTTTGTGTTTCGTCATGTCTTCCGTCTTTAACATTTTTTCTCATCGTTTTGTTCTCTTCAGATTACGCTCATACGTCTGATGATGTACACTTCGGCCTGCGTGAACCCAATCGTCTATTGCTTCATGAATAAGAAGTTCCGTCAGGGCTTCATCGAGGCATTTGGCTGCTGCTGCTGCTGCTTCGTTGGCAAGAAGGCAGACACTACATCATTACCCAGCCAGACCAGCGTCAGACGGAATCATCCAGTACAGCGCCCACACTCGACGAACTACACCAATGTATCCTCCGATTCATCCGTGTAGCATTAATTCTGATTGATAAATGTCATTTAAGAAGTGGAGAAAAGTATAGGACTTTGATATTAAACCATAATGTAAACGCATTCAGGATTGAAGATTTAGGTGTTGGACTCCGTTTTGCCAGCCCAGACATGAGACTGACCACGTGACTTTCTCCTCAGACAGCAGGAAGCACCAAATCGATAGCATCATGTCGGATCGATAGGACTTCTCTATACGGCACATCTTGACTCTATTCATGACGACCTCTGACCCCTCCAATATTGACCATGTTTGTCTATGACGCATTCGTTTACGGGAAACAAGACGCAACCCGACATTCAAACATACTGGAATCTCTCTGAAAAACACTTGATGAAAGTCCGAAACATTACAGTTTGTTTGTAAAAAATGGCAATAATGAAATTCTACCTTTTTTGACAAGGAAAATGATGAACTAAATAATGAGGGGACGCAAGGTTATACAAACAACACATGAACATACTTATTAATACTAGTTGTCACTTTCAATGACTTAATGAAAGAACTCGAACTTAGACTCTCGATCATTCACTGAGGACACGAAAACAAGTTGATATGTTGCACCTGTAAGTTCCCTACGTTAAACAAGAGGATGACCATTATGACAGAACAGACTCTAATTTTTGACGACCATAACTTGGTCCGATGTTTCTCTTTGTCATTATTGGACCTCATTTACCACCTTTTATTTTCTTTCCAACGACTGTCACAAGGAGGTGTCTAATCAACACCTTGATAACCTTTTGGGTTCAAAGTAACTTCGACGTTTATCTGGGAAAATATTCTGTACTTAAAGTGATTGTTAAGACTGAATTTCACCTGACTGTTCCCTCTTTCCACAAATATTGAGCAAACATACTGGAAAAAGACTCTTGAGCACGTTAACATATTGACCGACACTCTGACAGAGTTTGAGTTTGTCAAGATTGGTAAACAGACGGTTACTGATATTGAGTCAAGGACAGCTACTTTCCGGACAACTTCACTCGCAGTCACTAATATTATATCGAATTGTCGAACTAACGTTTATATGGTACTGACCAATAATAAAACACCCGTATGGTTGTCAAACTCGCCAACTAAGGTTGACTAGCTACCAATGCGTTTTATCAAGAAGGCAATCTTGTGTAGACGGAACAGGTCACCAAAACAAGATGCAAATATTGTGTTGCCAAGATCCGTTTGCGACATTTTGACCGAGACTGATTGACTTGACCGACTTATATGAATGCGTGACAAGAATAGTTAGGCTTTCGAATGAGGCTGGTCGAGGATATGGTTAGATGATAGAACCAGACTGACCAATGGGAATATTTGAGGGTCGGTAAACAGGGACTGAACTGAGAACCCTGGAGAATGAACCGGCCTGACTACTGATGACCACTCAGTGACATGTAAGCCAGACTAGACAGAGGGATCGCCCATTTATGCAAACAAACCGTACCTGATATCGAGTCTAGGACAACTACCTTGCAGAACAGCTACATCCGGACAACAGTTCTCGGACGGTCACCGATTACAGACAGCTACGACTCGGACACATAGCCCCTACTGAACGACGGATAACCCTTATGGACAATTACCACCTGGACAAACACTACCCGAGCTACCACTGTCCCTGAAATACCAATACCATACTGCTAGAAAGATGCAGTCGAGTCCCGTTGCCTGGCAACCATCTGGGGATGGGAGGGTGTCCAGCTGATGATTTTACCGAGTAAACAATTATTGTTTCAGGTGAAAATAGTCGTAGGATACTTGCCCTAAAGTATTATTTATTTCTAGAAACTGGCAACTGAGAATTTTGACGATTATTGGACTAAAGAGACTTGGTTTCTGAAACAGGTTGTCGAAACCCTTAGCAGTCTCGCGGACTGTCAGACGAAGTGGTACAACAACTGCTAGAAGAGACTAATTTCAGTGACGTACTCCACATTTAATTGATATGTTGCCAAAAAACCTTACGTTGCTATCTATCACTCATCGGCTTATTCACTCTAGAAAAAATTAGGTTTATTACTCTTGTGTAAATTAATATAAATTTCCATTTCCCCATCTACCTAGGAGTTCTAATTATGCTAAAGTTCAAGGCACGCGACTACGCACGCACCAGACTCGATCTGCAGAATATATTGGGTGCGAAAGAAAATAAGCGTGATATGGAATTAATTCCCCCAACAAAGGTTTTATTTAGATTATAAAAACAGCTACCCTAGATCCCAACGTCATTTCCTCCCCTGGACTGTCACAAAATAGGATTGGTGTCGAGGATTATCACAGACTTACCTGAGCTAATATAAACTTGACTTTGATGCACACTCATCATTTACTAAGACAACGACTTTTTGTACGACCTAAGCCTTCCTAAACCACATCAGGATTGAACTGGTTACCATAGCTACGCAAACCACTGACGTAGGATATCGGAGAATCTCTATAGGCCGCAGTTGATGCCATAAAGATCGATGTAACACAAATAACGAGATTTTCGTTTCCATCATAAAATCTCGAGATATGTCGAGATGTAAATTATTTTTAGGAGGACAATTTTGTGTACAAGCAGAGATTGACTTAGAAAGCTTTCTAATTTTTGAGCGAGATAATTCCTGGTGGCATCGCTTCAAAAATAAACAGACGCGTTTTATGATAATTTTGACAGCCAAGGAAACAAACCTCATCATGACGTAGACTTTCTGTGGTCAGCTTTCATAAATCACAAGTTAGCAATTACGACAAGAACTTAAGACAAAGTATTCGAAAAAACAAGAGACATAGATGTTTAAGCCCAGTCATTGAAAAAGAGTATTTTTCTTTCAGACATGTAGATAGCAGACAATTGACAGGATGCCACTCGACTGCGAACGAGTTTAGTTTACCTTAGTCATATCAACGTGACCGAAACGAGACCAACAGAAGATCGATAATAGACCGAAAAAACAATTGCATTGAGCCCTAAATCAGTCGGTCTAAGGCCGGTGTGGATTTGGTCTGGTGGTCTGACCTAAGCATTATACCGCCAAGCGTCTCCATAGCGATTCCGAACCGACCGATTATTTTCCCTTCGGAGTAAAGTAACTGTTTGTTCGGTCTGTTATTAGTCTCGTCGATGTGACTGTGTTATCAGGATGAACGAAGACAATCCGGACAGTCAAATATCAGAAGACCATGACGACATTTCATGTATGTTACTTGAGAGGTTATCTATATCTATTTTACTCCGTAGAATGAAAATCGTCCAAACTGATTCGACGCATTTAAAAAGACACATCTGGACAACTCTAGCAACACTACTGTACCTTTAACACGACTTTAAAATATCATTACAACCGCTCTCAACTCTACCTTCTCAATTTTGTATTACATAGGAGACAACTGTGATAGTATAGACACTGAGCAATTGATGCACGACTTAATTCCCTGTACGGACAAAACTAATAACAGCGGATTCATACGTGTGATTTTTTTTTAAGGAAGCGATTGCAGACATCACGGAGACCGTTAAAGGACAATTTACCTGACTGCAGACGATCTTTGTCTACTTTGACTGTCGAATTCCCAGCTGATCAACGGCAAATATTTACCATTAGATTACCGACGGGTTTGTACGAGGGGACACAATGCTATGTAATCTTGAGTTATCGTGAGAAGTTGGCTTTTAACACATCTGTACTTGTTCATTATGAAGTACAGTGTCATTATGTCAGTAAAATATAATTACCTTACTCAAACTTGCTGATAGATACTGGAAGGCAGAAAGTCACATTTGCAGAAAAGGGAACAAATACGCTTTCTTGTTTGCAAATACGAAACATTTTGAAGGATTTCTTGAAAGTCTTTTATACTTCATTCTGAAGGTGGTTTAATTTTTTGTTTTTATCGTCACTTGAACTCAAGAATACATTTCAGCATTGATGCTGACATTCATTCCACCATGTAACCATTACCACACCGAAGACCTACAAGGACGAACTTCCCTTTCCAAGTTTGATATGAGGGGTGAAAGTGCCTATTTCCTCGCTTCCATGGACATTACGTAATGCAGTTTGAAAATATTCAGACGACGAAAGTAAACTTGACGGATTAACACGACTGGCATTGCAAGAGAAAAGTGAAAACCCTACTCCCTTTTCAACAGAAGAACTCCCAAAATGTCACTCCTGAGTGTAAATTGCATCTTTTTCGGTTAGTTCTTATTTTCTATCTTATATAAATTATGTACCATTCTGTAAAAAGAAAACCTATGAAGTGCATGCTTGTACATTTTTGTATTTATTATATTAAGAGAAATTATTACGTAAATATTGTGTATCATCTTTGTATAAAAGAGTCTTTATTATCATAAAGTGAATTATATCATATCATGTCATTTTAGAGAGAAAAAAGGGAGCTAGATTTTTACAAACAAATGTCGAAGGCATGGTTACTATTTGTTAATTGAATTGATGTTCAGTTTATAAATTTGTAATTGAAAAAAAAAATAGCCTGCGCGAAAAACAAATGCCTTTAACATATTAGGGCGCCAGAATTGTCAGTAGAAACGCTTTGTAGGTGAACACGTTTGCACGACTCTATTATAGTATTCATTATTATAAATCAATATCGTTTATATCACCCATGCTTAATGTTTGTTAATATAAAACATGTTGCATGCTGCACATATATTATTTACGCTTACTTTATGTACATTTATTTGGTAAATTTATAGCGATTATTTTCCTTTCAGAAGTTTCAGATCGTCAGTTTTGCTTCTGCAATAGGAGTTGAAGAATAAACCTTATTGGAATAATGAGCCTGTTTGAGCCTTTGACCAGGTCGGGAGTGAATTATGTTATTCTTGAGCAAATTCCTTGTTGCTAGGTAATGAACTTTAAAAAATATCTCCATATTTCAATACACGAAAAGAAAGAGAAAAAAACGACACAAAACAAAAATTAAGCATAAAAAAGAACACATCTACAAAACGTGCGAAGATAGGGCCTTTTAACTAAACTTTGTAAATATATATCTCCCTACTCCTCATATTTCATGATTCCACTCATACTGAAATTATGGATTCTTTTGTAAATTAATTATTTTCGCATCACCTATTATTTTGCAAAATATAAAAAAGAGCAGGCAAACTTGTGTAAAAATTACTTTCCCTGACCAAAATTTATACAGAGATGGCCGGGGCAATCTGCTCTACGACTTATTGTTCACTCGCAACAATTCAACAAAATTACCACTCCGGGTCTGGTGAGGGCAGTATAACGATTTTCGTAGGACTAACATTGATTCCAAGGCTTGTATTATTCTTTCATTTATTTTTAAAGATAAACAAACTCCCCGAAGGGTTTTACTTGGTGGTCATTGTACCGAAAAATGATATCAATTATTGAAGAAATTGTAACCTGACTCTTCAAACTTGATTTAAACTGAACGATAAAGGAATTAAAGAAACAAATTAAAATATTTAAAAATTATTTAGTTCTCGCGATCTGAAATTCTGAAATAAATATACATATACGTCCATCTATTTTTACCTAATGCAGGGTGAGAAAATTATCATGAAATGTTGTATGTGATAATTGAATATAATATTTGATTACATTTTTCGAAATATATCAATGTCTCTTTATTTATAGGTGTTAACAAGAGATAATTATAATTCATCACTGTGCGCTTGCACTTTTGAACATTACGATGCCATTCTATCTATGATTAACATGAAAGATGATCTTCAGTTTTGGGAAAGATACAACCATAACATTGTCTCAATTACAAAAAAAAATCATCTAGATTAAAAGAAAACTCACGAAGGTGTTAAATATATTAGTTATTGATATTGGATTTTGATATTGCATTTTATCGAATCATTGCATTGGTCTTTTAATTCATGACAGTCTTTTATTACGTTAAAAATTTTCTTTGTAAGTTTTTACAGCTATTCTTAACAAACATGATTATGTGAATTATTATTAATAATGACATATTTCAATTATTTTCTTTAAATGTGTTATAGTACCAAGATGACGACAATAAAGTAGATTGTTTGGATGTATCTTATGTGTGAATGGGTATGTGAAAAGCAACTTGATATGGAAGTATAGTAGGGATAGCTTTATGGCATTCGTTTAAAAAGATTTTACGTTAAATAGATGAAATGAAATAAATTCACACATTTGGGAACATCGATTCCCTTGATCTCATGATATACATGATGATGATAGGTGGGATATGATATAAGATACATGCGTTTATCACATTATAAATTAGATAACATATATGACATGGACCACTAAGGTCATCTCATAGTATATTTTCTCTGCAATCACCGTCATAGAAAAAAAATCATTATTTTGTTATCGGTATAATGACCACCAACGCATAAATTTTGTTAAGTTCCATTTAATTCACTTTGCTGCATTTCGATGTATGTGTGTGTTGATAAAAGGCAATGAAATTTATTTTGTTTTCTACTTTTAAGATTCATTTTCATTCTTGACCAAACATCTAAAGATAATACCGTCAATTGACTGGTGGTTTTGCAATACACGTGCATGTGACAGACGACTTCTTTATTAAATAGCAAAATATTACTACGTTTATTAGAAGAAAAAAAGACGTTATGAAGTGTCATTGTTGACCATATTATTTTCACACTAGGTTTCCGGTTCATGAACTGTTCACTTTTCCCCCACGTTGACAAATTGTACTGATTGAAATATAAAGTGTGAAGTACAGGCAATCAAGTATGGTGTCGTGTAATGAATACAATGCTTTATTCAAATTTTTTTGAAAAGGTGTTTTAATGAAGAGTTGTGGATGTTTTATTGTGATGGATTTATGTGTACTTTGTCTCCACTGATAGAAAAGAAACGTATTCAAAATAAGTGAGTTTCGTAAAAACATGATAAAGAAACGTAACAAGTGTGGTTGGAAAGTAAAATGTAGTCTCTCTCCTAGGAACCCGAAGTCGGGATATTTCATTGTACACTTTGTCAAGATGGTATTAGCTTTTTCCTGAATTTACTTCAAAATATGTATCAAAGAATTAGCTACCTCGTTTGTAGCTCCATAAATGCTATAGGAGTTGGAGTAACAACACTGCCCGTTCAATTCGCTCATAAATTATGTTCTCATGTAAAAATAACCCCCTTCTAGACACAAAGCATCAACATTCACATAATTTCCTTTCAGGATTCACAATTTAAAGTTTACAAAACTTGTCTACAAACAAATTATCATACTGTATCAGCTAAACGAGTATCATATTTTATCAAAGTATTTCAAACATTTGTTTGAAATACCAAGAGAGTTTTAATGGTACAGACTGTCTTTGGGATTGAGATCAATGATAAAAAAGAACGAAACGATTGATTCTCCATAAAAAAAAGAGAAAATGATGCCTTTAGGTAGCAATATTTCTTTTTAAATAAAGTGTCAGTTTGTCTGAAACAATCTAAAGCAGTATTAATCTGGGTTTTTAATAAATATGTGTAATGAAAGACGAATGTAAGTTACTCTATCTTTGGACAGAAAATTAACTGATATGTTATTGATGTTAGGGTTAATAAATTTATCCCATATTTTTAAAAATTAATCTTAGGAAATCAATCACTGAAAATCGACTTGCTCGGCGATGTATAACGGCTTACATTAATCTCAAGTATGCAGGTAAAAATCATTAAAAAATTGTCCCTCATGACTATGAATTTCGAATGATTTCGTACTTTATTTCCTGTGGAACATGAACTGAAGAAAATTCATACCGTACTTCTAAATTGCACTTGCCCTTCCCCTGTCAGATGAAGTAAAAAGCTAGAAAAAAGAAAGAATTGTGTATTGCATCACTAATTTTTCTTTGAGAGCAACAATACATAACCCGCAAAATGCTAGATTATTTGCTTTGTTTTCTTACGTTAAGATTTAAAATTGTGATATTTACCTTACAATCGTTGCTTCCTCCTTCGTCATATTGTTTGCGACCTTATATTTTAGTGTGTTTACTTGACATGACTATGCTTCACTGAACGTTTTGTATAATAAAGCTACCTATCTCAACACTGAAGGTGTCACACGCTTCTTCTTCACTGTGTCTTAACGTTTTACATGCCACACAAATAATCTTCCGGTGTCCCTTTGTATTTATGATGGAATGGATATACTAAAGGCTTCAAGATTATTCAACTATTTCCGGTACAAAAATTAATCTATACCCGTGTTAAAAGGGTAATCATTGAGCTAATATTGGATGTTCAAAGGTTAATTTTTCAATGTCATTGTTTTTCACAAAGCAACCCTTCCGTTAATATTGGAGTTATTGTTTTGTGCGAAGTTGCACCTGTGGCATACGAGTGACCGTGCACACGGACGGAGAAAGCAACCGAAGGGTTAATGTCGGTGCTGTGATGAGAGAAAGACTGCGTGCATGATGAAAGATTATGCATATAAGATCATAATATATGACGGTGATATTGAAAGAGGGGATAGGGCAAAGGGATGGATAGAAAGATGAAAGCAAATGCAAAAGGGGGACAATAAAAGCAATATTAAACTGTACACCAGTCCTGGAACAAGCAAACAATATATTAAATAATATGGGAGAGAGAGAGGGAGGGAAAGAGGCGGGGGGCATAAAATGAAAGTAAAAGAGAGAGGCTGATATATGAAGGAAGAGAAAGAAGGATATGGAACGAGAGAGAGAGAGAGAGAAGGGTTCAGGGATAGGGGAAAGAAGAGGGATTTCAGAATATGGAGATGATTATAGAAGGATATCGGACTTGAAAATAATGAGAATGGGGAATGCTGAAATAAGTTAAAGATTATATAGGCGTGAAGAAAATGGCCTAGGAACGTGAGACCTAGCTGTACTTTACAATTTTATTACGAGCTTTCGGCTTGTGAGGCCTTCTTCAGGTTCTGAAGTGCAAAAACGTACAAAAACAAATACATTGTATGAGCAAATATATATACATGTCATACAAACTCAATATTACTCAATCATAGTCAAGCATCATAACATTGTAAAGTAAACCTTCTTTGAATATTTAAAGGACTTAGTTTTACGTGCTTTCAATCTTAGAATAGAGATAGATATTGTTTTATTACTCAAAATGAATTCGCAAACCGAAATCGATTTGATAATGACTATTGCTTTTTGGTCGATTTATAAAATGATTATTTTTCGTAATAAGTATGGGTATGATAATAGAGATTTGAGTTTGATTTACTTATTTAAGAGAGAAATGACTAACAGAATAGAAATAAACGAACATTTGAAAGTACAAAATATGAAATTTCCTGCGAATTTGCTTAGTTATATTTGAATAAATAACTTGTGTATTATTGATGTTCCATTGATTTGCTGAATTGTAAGCAAAATTATGTTACTGTTTGAATATTGAATAAACACCTCTAAGAGGCAAAGAGGAAAAAAAAATAACATTGTAAAGTACAGCTACGTCTCACGTTCTTAGACCATTTTCTTCACGCCTACATATTCTGGAACACCTGTTGCCATGTCAGAGTTGAGAATTCTCGCACTTATATATATATATAATGATAGAGAGAGAGAGAGAGAGAATAAGAAAGGTAGAGGGGCGGACAGATGGGCTATGTTAGACAGAATAGTTTAAAGAGATAAAGAAGAAGAAGATGATGATGAAGAAGAAGAAGAAAATAGATCGGGATATAGAAAAGACAGAGATGGGCTGAAAGATAAACCCCAAGTAAAGAAGAGGGAGAAAGCAAGATTTAGTAAAAGAATCTTAGGAATACCTATCCGATGATCAAACTGTAATTACCTACGTCAGTCCGCAGCTGCCCATGACCGAAATGCAAGCTTCCAGTATGATTCAGCAAACAATTTTTTGTCTTTATTTAAAGAAAATCTGTTTATCCAGGTTAAGGTTTATCCAATCGAAATATTCAGAATCGATCGTTCTGTCCAACACTTATTTGTTTACATTTTGAAATGTTAAAATACAAATAAAAAAAATATTAAAAAGTTGCGTCATTCTTTTCACACTATCATCTGGTTGCACAAAAGTAAGATGAACGGCTTAAACGGCTCGAAATAATTGTCGACGGTGCTGCGTTTGTAATACGACCACAAAGATCTCACCACGGTGCTACCGCGCTGCTTGTACGATAATGGCGTTCCCACTACGTTCTTGATAAGACTTTGCCCCGCTTTTTGATGGCCACAACCCGGCTACACTAAAATTGTGTGCGTTCAAAAAAGCGTTGGGAAAGTATGCAGCTTCCCGACATAGGTGATCCCACCCCGACCAAACCAGGCTCGTGGAGATCCTCCCACGTTTGGCCTACGATTGGCCCCGATTGGCCACGCTCTCGGCCACTTTACCATCGTAGTAGGACTAGGAGCGGCGTCTATGTGTGAACGGGGTATAACGGACCGTCCAAGTTGTGACACCCATTGTACACTGGGCGTCATTCATTTTGTCTGAAATAGAACTGCATTATAAGCGACTAGTAAGGTCATTGGCATGCCATATGAGTGTGGGGACATGATTGAAAGCAATTCGGCAATGCAGACATTGTGTTAAATCAACTGAGAATGAGCCTATTTGCCTTCACAGGCCTTACAGATCACGCTCCAAAGCCTCAAATATAAGGTCAATTTTAAAGGGGCCGATGAGTGGCAATTTTTTTCCAAATGGTAGATTTTACTCTAATGTTAGTTTTTCCTTTTATCATTTTCTAAATGTTACACTCCTATGACGACCGATTCCTAAAAAATAAAAGAACAGCTTTTCAATATTTAACCCGAAACTCGTCAATTTGACTATAGCAGTGGCGGATCCAGGGGGGGGGGCCGAAACGGCCGCGCCCCCCCCCCCCCCCCTATTGGCGGCGCAAAAAAAGGAAGAAAAAAGGAAGGGAGAAGAGGAGAAAAAAGGAGAAGAGAAAAGAAAAGAAAAGAGAAGAAAAAAGATAAAGAAGAACCCCCCCCCCAGTCCCTCCCCCTCCGCGGTCGGAGCCACCGAATTTGTGTTCCCAAAATTTCCGATAAAAAGTTACTTTTCACGCAACAAAAATTCGGCCCGTACTGACTTTACACACCTGAGATAGAGGGGTGCTTTCAGAGAGAGGGAACATACATGTGCGTACCCTATAGATAACACTGAGTGGGTGGGGGGGGGGGGGAGTGAAAAGTCGGGTGAGAAAGGGGGAAAGACAAGGAAATGGCGCTAAGTGACAGTAACGACGAATAAGGGAAAACTGTAAACGGGAGATTTGGGGTCACTCCAAAAGGCTTGGCAAACGTTATTGAATAGAGGGGCCGAGCCGGCCGCATACAATCTCGAGCGCGGAGTCAAAGTTAAAGAGATAGTTGAGTTCTGTTGCAGAGGGCGCTACTCAAAAAAAAATTATGTGAGATAATGAAAAACTGAGTGTCACATTTGAAAGAACATAATATTTAAATGACAAAATCATCTTTGTTTGATCAAAATCGGTTCAGAGACGGCTGAAATATAACGATTCTAATACTTGTGTACCACCACATTATATTCGATATTTTGCAAAATTTGACAAAACCGTTGGAAAAAACGAAATAACGCCTTTTACGCTGTATTTCAGCAAATGCTGATGCTGGTTTTTTGTTGGCATTTTTGTGTTTCTTATATTACACACAACCAGCCGGCCCATGTATTGTTATTTTTAATTAAATCATTAATTGAAGGTCACCATGTTTTATTTTAAAGTGGAGCTGAATTGATATGCTCGTATTGGCTAAATTTCACACATTTGGGGGTCTAAAATGATCCCTTTAAACGTTAAAAACAGCCCCTGCGCTACAAAGGTCATCACTCTTTAGTGAGAAATTTGAAAAAGGCACAATATTTTGGATGTCTTTTAAATTGAAGCTATATACTCAACAGTCAAGTTTTAAATTAACGGTAGGGCCGCTTCACAAATCTTATTTTGCCCTTCATTTGGATTCAGCTCATACCAACTCGCTTGTGCTTGTATTTGAACGCATGTTAGTAGTAATCATGGACAGGGGCGGCAATCCTGGGTCCGATAGGGAGACACGTCCCCCAGGAAATTTAGAGATATAGCTAGAAAGAAATATAGCGAAAAGAACGTACATATTGGGCTTAGGGATTTTCTAGAATGCATAATTTCAGCATTCAACATTGCAAAATCTCGCTTGGTCGCTACGCCCCGGCCCTCGCCCGATAACACAAAACTATGATATGACGCTCCCGGCCGTGATTTATCCATGGTTGGTGAAATATATCTTTTTCCCCTTTCATTTCTACTAACCTAATTGTGTGCTATCACAATCACCATTGTTTCATTTTCCCTTTGAAGCAGGCGCATAGCCAGGGGCAGTAGGGGCAGTAAGATGACGTAGGACGAAAAAGGAGCAGACAAAGAAACATTTTTGAAAATTCTGACAAGCCGAGAACGGTACAACGAATCGTCTTCTTTCTCTAATAATTTAATGAAATGTCAAAGATTCCGCGCTTCGCTCGGGAGGGGGGCAACTGAATTCAGACAAGGAATGGGAGTCGAGAATGTTAAAAAGGAATCGTCTTCTTTGTCTAATAATTTTAATGAACCGTCAAAGCTTACGCGCTACGCACGGGCGGGGAAAAACTGAATTCAGACAAGGATTAAGAGTCGAGAATGGTACAAAGAATCGTCTCCTTTCCCTTATAATTAAACGAAACGTCAAAGCTTCCGCGCTCTGCGCGGGAGGGGGGGGGGGGGGAGTCGGAAACTCAATTCAGACAAGGTTAAAGAGTCGAGGACGGTACAACGAATCGTCTTCTTTCTCTAATAATTTAATGAAACATTAAGCTTCCGCGCAAAGCGCAGGAGGGGGAAACTGAAATCAAACAAGGATTAAGAGTCGAGAATGGAACAAAGAATCATCTTCTTTCTCTAATAATTTTATTAAACTATGGAAGGCCAAAGCTTCCGTGCTTCGCGCGGGAGGGGGCTGGATTCAGTAAAGTAATAAGAGTCGAGAATGGTACACAAATCTTCTTCTTTCTCTAATAATTAATGAAAGGTCGAAGCTTCCGCGCTTCGCGCGGGCGGGAGGAAACTGAATTCATACAAAGATTAAGAGTCGTGAATGGTACAACGAATCCTCTTCTTTCTCTAATAATTTATGAAACATCAAAGATTCCACGCTTCGCGCGGGAGGGGGGAAACTGCATTCAAACAAGGATTTTGAGTCCAGAATGGTACAACGCATCGTCTTCTTTCTCTAATAATTTAATGAAACGTCAAAGCTTCCACGCTTCGCGCGGGAGGGGAACTGAATTCAGACAAGGATTAAGAGTCGACAACGGTACAACGAATAGTCTTCTTTTTCTAATAATTTAATGAAACGTTAAGCTTCTGCGCTTTGCGCGGAGGAGGAAAACTTGATTCAGAGAGGGATTAAGAGTTGAAAATGGTACAACGAATCATCTTTCTCTAATAATTTCATTAATCTATGAAAGGTAAAAGCTACCGCGCTTTGCGCGGGAGGGGAAAACTGAATTCAGACAAGGAATACGAGTCGAGAATGGTACAACAAATCGTCTTCTTTCTCTAATAATTAATGAAAGGTCAAACTTCCGCGCTTCGCGCGTAATAGGGGGGGGGGGGGTGGAACAGCGAGCTGCCCGAATATTTTCTCGTTTATTTTGGTGATAAATAACACTTTCACAAAATACATATTACGCTCAAATTGTTGCTCGCTCGCTACGTTCACTAGCCGAATTGTGAAACCAGAAAATTACATTTTAGGCCAAGCGGCTATAGCCCCTCCCCCCCCCCCCGATGAAAATGTCAAAAATGGTACTGGTATATGGTGCTTCTAATATGACCTTGTCAGTATTGGTATGTTGAGTTGAAAAAACGGTCTGCGCATTTTTCAAATTTCCGCCCCCCCCCCCTATTGGAAAATCCTGGATCCGCGCCTGCTATAGTTCAAATAAACTTTAATATCGTAGATTCAAACTATCAACATTTCTATTCAATTAATCTCAATTATGTATAGATTCTCGTGTGACCTTTTCTTTTCAAATTTGAATAGATTATATTCATATATGAAGGGATGAGTTTGACAATGATTTGGATTTAAACTGTTCAGTATTATCTACACCATGTTGAAAGTGTATATCCACCATTTTTAGTCATACCAAAGTCATAGCCGAGTCATACCAAAGACTTATAACAATGGGACCTTCTACCTTCTAGCTAGGCGCTCAGCATATTAGATTGGAGAAGGGTGGTAATAATTATGTTACGTTATGCAGGGCCCGCTGGAAGAGCAGTTTCATAACTGAAGTGGCTACCCTGGGTAAATAAAACGTTATTATTATTATTATTATTATTACCCTCGAGGACAACTACCCCCGAGGACAACTACCCCTCCCCTTCGACAACTCCCCCCCCCCCCCCCCGAGGACAATAACCCCTGGAGGACAACTACCCCCAATGACAATCATCCCCGAGGAATTTATAAGCCTGTGACGTATAAACGCAAGCTTCTCTGCAAATTGCTATTTACAGAAAATTGCATAAACCTTCATTTTCTTTGTTATTTATGAAGTTCATTTCAGTCTTTTCAAATGATTCAATTCGATATGGGGGGGGGGGGGGTGGAGGTTGCCCAATTCCCCTGTAGTTTTGCTACCGAGTAAATAATAATAATAAAAATAATAATAATAATAGCCTAATAGTCCACTCCAAATTTTATAAAACCGAAACGGAAATTCTTTTTGCCCAATTGATCGTGAGCCCGGCAGCCACTGAGCAGCGCCAGATCGACGTTGCTCTATCCCTTATTGTTGAACGCCAAACAAGGTAGCAACAAACTCCCATCTTTTAACGTCTTTTGGTTTGACGCGGCCGGGGTTTGAACCCACGACCTCCCGGTTGTGAGGCGGACGCTCTACTGACTGAGCCAACAGAAATTAAAGAACAGAATTTACATTTCTTAGAAATTAAACAATACATTGCGCGCAGATGAGTACGCGTTACAGCCTCTCTCACCATCAATGGCACAACAAAGAAATTAGGATGTAAGATGTCACTTTGTCATCAGCTGATCGTGTATTTGTCTTTGTATGTATAATGGGCCCTCATCCATGCCGTGATCCATAATTAAGGTTTTCTTCACGTTATTTATTTATTTCTGTTGAAGTATAATATGTTTTCGTGTACGTTAAATTATTTTAAAAAAGAAATTGCCTTCAAGTTATATGTACGGTGCCATGTCAAAAGAAAATAAATATCCGCTCTCTGGTAATTCATCTCATTTGATTTTGTAACTCCAGCACAGCGTTTTTTCAACCGGGGTGCCGCAAGAGAATGATTTGGAAAACGTTGATTTTGTAAAAAAAAATCAAATACCAGAAACGGTTAAAATATGTAATTACAAGAGAAAATAAAATTTGGAAGATACTAAAGTGTCTTCCTTCCTCGCTCGCTGACAATATTTTGACAGCAAGGCAAATAAGGGCAACGAGAGGCCCGAATATCCTCATATTAGTGTATCAAGGTCATGACCGAATGACGAATATATCACTTTTTATTTATGTACATTCGGCGGCAAGGTGCCCGCATACAGTACTTTAAATAGTTTCTAGTGTGTGGATTACAAACTATTTTTTTACCAGTTTGAAAATGTCTTTTTATTCTTAAATGTGCCCATACGTGTGTGCATAGTACTTGACGAGAGCCAGAGTCATGCAAAATTAATAGTCTGTGAAGATTTTGGGATTTGGGAGAAACTTTTCATTTCTTAAGAGGGTACCGTGACTAACAAAAAGCTAAAATAACGCTGCTCCAGAGAAATGTATTTCTATGCATTTTGAAAAGCGCTGGACAATTACCTAAAACTTCCTTCGTGGAAATTAGCAACCGCGCTGGCGTTGCATAAATTATAATAAAAGGGAAATGTGTAGTAATGAGGAAGACAACGTGCTATAGTATTTGAAAGAATATGGGGTCATGCAGGGGATCGTATGGGCTCGTAGCCAACTCTCAATGTGTCAGATCGTCTTTTGCTATTGAATCCTGATTGTCCACGGGGGTAGTTGTCATCGGGGGTAATTGTCCTCGGGGGTAATTATCATCGGTGGGTAGTTGTCCTCGGGGGGTAATTGTCCTCGAAGGTAATTGTCATCGGGGGGTAGTTGTCATCGGGGGGTAATTGTCCTAGGGGGGTAATTGTCCTCGGGGGGTAATTATCCTAGGGGGTAATTGTCCTTGGGGGGTAATTGTCCTAGAGGGTAATTGTCCTCGGGGGGGTAGTTGTCCTCGGGGGGTAATTGTCCTCGGGGGGTAAATCTCCGGGGGGTAATTTTCCGGGGGTAATTGTCCTTGGGGGGTAGTTGTCCTCGGGGGGTGATTCTCCGGGGGGTAATATTCCAGGGGGTAATTGTCCTTTGGGGGTAGTTTTCCGGGGGGTAATTTTCCGGGGGGTGATTGCCCAGGGGGTAGTTGTCCTAGAACCGTCTTTCGGGAACGCTCATGGTTATTTACATTTTGTGGAAGTACAAGTTCAAAGAAAAACTAGAAATGCAATCGTGTCAGAACGATGTGCGTGCAATGACGCCGTGTTCCTACGTGTCAAACAAAAGAGCTTCTCTTGGACTATCCAGAGCAATTTGCACGAAGTCTGTAGCTTCTGTGATATTGGAGATAGGTAGGGCGAAAGAAAGGCATCAACAGTGACCTTGATGGGATGGTATCATGCCTACGAAGTTTGAAAGAAATTGGGATAGGGGAAAGAACCTAGAAAGGGCTCGCAAGCACTGCGTGCACAAACCAATGGGATTTGGTGCATGTTTGACATTGCAATCAAGTTCGTTCTGGGGGCCAAAAGCGTGAACCCGATATGCCCCATAGACAATGCGTGTAATGAATGGGCGGAAAACGTGCAGGATCTGTAATATGGCCGGAGTTAAATTGTTTTTTCTCTCTCTCTTTACGTCTCTTTATGGGCCGTATTTGGTATCATTAGAAAGAGAATTTCATGGTTGTTATTGTAAACCACTCTCTTTTTTTTCTATGATAATCCTATCGAAACACGTGATGTAAAATAGATGTATATGACAAAATGGCGTCTTAAATGGCCCCCTTGACCAATTTCAAAAATCCGGCCAGGAGGTGCCCTGCGTATTGGAACTCGGCATGTCACTGCAAATTTTCAAGGAAAAAAAAAGACGTTTAAGGGGCGAAAAGCAGTCTGAAAAAATGACGTTATAGCCGAAACGTGTTAGGTTCGGGCGGAAACTCGGCGGAATTCGTGTAGTGATCTTTGTTCAAATGCGATTTACTCACAATTTTCTGTGTGAACATATATAATACTTGGTATCATCCGAAAGGGCACTTCATTGCGGTCAGTTTGACACCATTGTCATCTGCACGCAATGTACTGCACGCATTATAGGCGCTATTACGTAATGCATAGCAAATTCATCATTTTTGGCGATAACGTTGCGCTGACGTTATTAAAATTTCCCAAATTTAGCAGACAGTTGTCACGTATATGGATACATGTGTCTGCCAAGTTTCAACGACGTAGGTATAAAGATCGCTATTTTAGAGCAAGTTGAAGTTATTTCGGAATTTTCTTGAAAATGGCGAATTTGGAGGGCAATTTTCGCAAATTTGGTCAGTGATAGGGTATATAATTTTGTATATGGCTGGAAAGGGCATATCCTCAAGTATCTAAATCCAAAAAAGGGTACGGGTTTGCCAAGCCATTATGGAGATACGGCCACAGACAGAAAGCCAATTCCCAGAACTTTAGAGGGCGCTATTTATGTTGTGCAAAGCCATTGGAGCGTGGAATTTGGCATGGCTATGTGCAATTATGAGATAAAGATACTGTGAGATTTAAATACAAAACGGAATTTATATGAGAAAGTTATGGCAGTTTTAGATTATTTAGGGGTCCATTTTTCAAGAACTTGAGAGATTTTTGACGGAGTCGGTTTTAGATTTGAATTTCGAGTATGAAGATGGCATTTTGAAGGTCAGGTTATACGTCGCAGATGAAAGAACATCTCTCAGACTATCTAGATGAATTTGTTAGAAGTTTGTAGGATCTAGGATAGTGGAGATAGGAAGGAAGATATAAAGGCCTTAAAATGGACCAGAAACGGACAAAATGGCGCGTGGACGGTCATGCATGAGTGATTTCGAAAATCGAAAAAGTAGGTGACCTTGATGAGATGCTAGAGATGATGCCTACGAAATTTGAAAGGAAAAGGACATGAGGAAAGGACCTGGATAGGAATAACAAGCACTACGTGCAAAGCGAATGGGATTCCGGACGACAAGAAGAAGAGGACTAGAAATGCAATCGTGTCACAACGATGTGCGTGCAATGACGCCGTGTTTCTACGTGTCGAACGAAAGAGCTTCTCTCGGACTATCCAGAGCAATTTGTACGTAGTCTTGAGCTTCTGTGATATTGGAGACAGGTAGGGCGAAAGAAAGGCCTCAATAGTGACCTTGATGGGATGGTAGTGACTATGCCTACGAAGTTTGAAAGAAATTGGGATAGGGGAAAGAACCTAGAAAGGGCTCGCAAGCACTGCGTGCAAAAACAAATGGGATTAGTTGCATGTTCGTCATTGCAATCAAGATCGTTCTAGGGGTCAAAAGCGTGAACCCGATTTGCCCCATAGACAATGCGTGTAATGCATGGGCGGAAAACGTACAGGATCTGTATTATGACCGGAGTTAAATTGTTTTTTCTCTCTCTCTTTATGTCTCTTTATGGGCCGTATATGGTATCATTGGAAAGAGAATTTCATGGTCGTTATTGTAAACTACTCTCTTTTTTTCTATGATAATCCTATCGAAACATGTGATGTAAAATAGATTTAAAGGACAAAATGGCGTCTTAAATGGCCCCCTTGACCAATTTCAAAAATCAGGCCACGAGGTGCCCTGCGTATTGCATCTCGGAATGTCATTGCAAATTTTCAAGGAAAAAAAACGATGTTTAGGGGGCAAAAAGTAGTCTGAAAAAATGACGTCATGGCCGATAAGTGTTATAATCGGGCGGAATTCGTATAGTGACCCTTGTTCAAATGCGATTTACTCACAATTTTCTGTGTAAACATATACCATACTTGGTATCATTCGAAAGGGCACTTCATTGCGGTCAGTTTGACACCATTTTCATCTGCACGCAATGTACTGCACGCATTAAGGGCGCTATTACGTAATGCATAGCAAATTCATCATTTTTGGCGATAACTTTGCGCTGACGTTATTAAAATTTAACAAACTTGGCAGACAGTTGTCACGTATATGGATACATATGTCTGCCAAGTTTCATTGATGTAGGTATAACGATCGCCATTTTAGAGCAAGTTTAAGTTATTTTGGAATTTTCTTGAAAATGGCGAATTTGGAGGGCATTTTTCTCAAAGTCAGTCAGTGTAAGGGTATATAATTTTGTATATGGCTGGAAAGGGCATATCTTCAAGTATCTAAATCCAAAAAAGGGTACGGGTTTGCCAAGCCATTATGGAGATACGGCCACAGAGAGAAAGCCAATTCCCAGAACTTTAGAGGGCGCTATTTATGTTTTGCAAAGGCATTGGAGCGTGAAATTTGCCATGGCTATGTGCAATTATGAGATAAAGATACTGTGTGATTTAAATACAAAACGGAATTTATTTGAGAAAGTTATGGCAGTTTTAGATTATTTAGGGGTCAATTTTTCAGGAATTTGAGAAATTGTTGACAGAGACGGTTTCAGATTTGAATTTTGAGTATGAAGATGGCATTTTGAAGGTCAGGTTATACGTCGCAGATGAAAGAACATCTCTTGGACTATCTAGGTGAATTTGTTAGAAGTTTGTAGGATCTAGGATAGTGGAGATAGGAAGGAAGATAGAAAGGCCTTAAAATGGACCAGAAACGGACAAAATGGCGCCTGGACGGTTATGCATGAGTAATTTCGAAAATCGAAGAATGTAGTGACCTTGATGAGATGTTAGAGACTATGCCCATGAAATTTGAAAGGAAAAGGACATGAGGAAAGCACCTAACTAGGAATAACAAGCACTACGTGCAAAACGAATGGGATTTCAGGACGAAAAGGAAAAGGAAAAGGAAAAGGAAAATATTAATGGGGCAGAATGTGAACGAAAACAAGGCAATGACGAAGGGTCGTCATTGCAAAGAACCAAGAATATTAATAACGTGAACGAAAACAAGGCAATGACGAAGGGTCGTCATTGCAACTAGAAATGCAATCGTGTCACAACGATGTGCGTGCAATGACGCCATGTTTCTACGTGTCAAACGAAGGAGCTACTCTCGGACTATCCAGAGCAATATGTAAGAAGTCTGTAGCTTCTGTGATAGTGGAGATAGTTAGGGCGAAAGAAAGGTCACCAAAACGGCCCGAAACGGAAAGAATGGTGCCTGGACCGTCAAGATGAGGGTTTCCGGAGAACGAAGAATTTAGTGACCTTGAAGGAAAGCTAGAGACTACGCCTACGAATTTTGAAGGGAATTGGAGTAGAGGAAGGGATCTAGAGGGCTCGCAAGCACTGAGTGCAAAACCAATATGAGTTGGTGCATGATGAACATGTTGGGACGCGTGCTTTCGCACGAACGGCCGCCCATACTAACACAACCGAATAACAGTCTTGAAAAATGACGTCATGGCCGAAACGTGTTATAATAGGGCGGAAACTTGGCGGAATTCGTATAGTGACCCTTGTTCAAATGCGATTTACTCACAATTTTCTGCGTGAACATATACTATACTTGGTATCATTCGAAAGGGCACTTCAGTGCGGTCAGTTTGAAACCATTGTCATCTGCGCAAAACGTACTGCACGCATCAAACGCGCTATTACGTAAAGCATAGTAAATTCATCATTTTGGGCGATAACTTGGCGAAGAGGGCATAACAATTTACTAAACTTAGCAGACAGTTGTCACGTATATGGATACATGTGTCTGCCAAGTTTCATTGATGTAGGTATAAAGATCGCCGGTTTAGAGCAAGTTGAAGTTATTTCTCAATTTTCTTGAAAATGGAGGGCAATTTTCTCAAATTTGGTCAGTGATAGGGTATATAATTTTGTATATGGCTCGAAAGGGCATATCTTCAAGTATCTAAATTCAAAAAAGGGTACGGGTTTGCCAAGCCATTATGGAGATACGGCCACAGAGAGAAAGCAAATTCCCAGAAATTTAGAGGGCGCTATTTATGTTGTGCAAAGCCATTGGAGCGTGAAATTTAGCATGGCTATGTGCAATCATGAGATAAAGATACTGTGAGATTTAAATGCAAAACAGAATTTATATGAGAAAGTTATGGCAGTTTTAGATTATTTAGGGGTCAATTTTTCAAGAATTTGAGAGATTGTTGACGGAGTCGGTTTCAGATTTGAATTTTGAGTATGAATATGGCATTTTGAAAGGCAGGTTATACGTCGCAGATTAAAGAGCATCTCTTAGACTATCTAGAGGAATTTGTTAGAAGTTTATAGGATCTAGGATAGTGGAGATAGGAAGGAAGAAAGAAAGGCCTTAAAATGGACCAGAAATGGACAAAATGGCGCCTGGACGGTTATGCATGAGTGATTTCGAAAATCGAAGAATGTAGTGACCTTGAAGGGATGTTAGAGACTATGCCTATGAAATTTGAAAGGAAAAGGACATGAGGAAAGCACCTAACTAGGAATAACAAACACTACGTGCAAAACGAATGCGATTTCTGGACGATAACGATAAGGTAAAGGAGAATATTAATGGGGCAGAATGTGAACGAAAAGAGAGAGAAACATTGCCATCTCATTGTTGACTTAGCCTGGGGCCCAATACTAACACTTGGCCACAACCCGGCTACGCTAATATTGTGTGCGTTCAAAAAAGCGTTGGGAAAGTATGCAGCTTCCCGACCTAGGTGATACCACCCTGGGAACGCTCATGGTTATTTAGATTTTGTGGAAGTACAAGTTCAAAGAAAAAAGAGAGAGAAATATTGCCATTTCATTGTTGACTTAGGGTCCAATACTAACACTTGGCAACTCATCCGCGGTACTATAAAGGGGCTCCGTTCGTTGGCAAGCCTGCAAATCATATTGGGTTCAAAACGTTTCATAACTAATAGTAGGCTAATTTCGAGAATGGCTTCACGCAACCAGACTACGATTCCTCTCGTAACGGCCGATTCAGGAGCACACTTCGATCCAAGCTCCCTCCCGTCCAGGCACCTTATTATTCATATCTAGATATCCCATAATGCATGGCACACCAGAACACTGTTCCCACTTAAGTACATGTATATGGCGCGCCATATGCCCAATAACCCCGAAAAACATTGTTTATCGCCGATAAACAAGGTTTATCGACGAAAAACAAGGTTTATCGAGCGAAAAACAAGGTTTATCGAGCGATAAACAAGGTTTATCGAAAAACAAGGTTTATCGAAAAACACGGTTATTCGTATTTCGTCAGGAGTGGGCGCTTTTTAAAGTTTCACCCAGCTCAGAGCACTGCTCCGCACGTGCGCTTTACACCGTAGAATATACCAACACCGTAACACTTGCTCGCGCTCATGACCACGATCGACATTTTCTGAGTGGAGGTATGGCGAAGAATTCTTAATTCCAGGTTTTTTTCCCAATTTTTGAAATGTTATGTTTATATATCTCTCTCTAGCCCTCTCTCTCTTTCAAACTTTCTAGGTTTTCCCCTTCTCTTATCTCTCTCACTCTCTCTTTCTCCTACCCTCTCAATATAACCCTTCTGTCTTTCCCTCTCTTTCTTCTAATTCTCTCTTTCCCTTTCTCTTTCCTTTTTCTTTCTCTGCACTCCCTCTCTGCCTCCCCCCTTTTATCTATTTCCCCCGGTATGAGAAATAGGGTAGAGATAGATGGTTGGAGAGAGAGGAGAGATACAATCAGATAAAGGACAGATAGGGTAGAGATGGATAGATGGGGATAGAGGAGAGATGAATGAGAGAGAGAGAGAGAGAGATAGATAGAGCAGGGATAGATAGATGGAGATAAAGGAGATATAGAGCAGGGTAGATGGATGGAGAGAGAGAGAGAGAGAGAGAGAGAGGAGAGATAAAGGAGAGAGAGGAGAGATGACTGAGAGATAGAGGAGAGCTAGAGCAGGGATAGATAGATGGAGATAAAGGAGATATAGAGCTGGGTAGATGGTTGGAGAGAGAGAGAGGAGAGATAAAGGAGAGAGAGGAGAGATAAAGGAGAGAGAGGAGAGATGAATGAGAGATAGAGGAGAGATAGAGCAGGGATAGATAGATGGAGATAAAGGAGATAATAGAGCAGGGTAGATGGATGGAGAGAGAGGAGAGATAAAGGAGAGATAGAGGAGAGATAGAGGAGAGATATCGATCTATCCCCGCTCTACCTCTCCTCTATCTCTCCTTTATAATTATATATCTCTCTCTCCATCTATATCCATCCATCTATCCCTGCTCTATCTCTCCTCTATCTCCTCCATCTCTCATTTATATCTCCTCTCTCTCCATCCATCTATCTCTACCCTATATCTCCTCTTTCTCTATCTCTCTCTCTCCATCCATCTATCCCTGCTCTATCTCTCCTCTATCTCTCCGCTATCTCTCATTCATCTCTCCTCTCTCTCCATCCATCTATCTCTACCCTTTCTCTCCTTTATCTCTCCTCTAATATTCACCATTCATCTTTCCCTGCTCTATCTGTTCTCTCTCTCTCTCTCTCAAATCTCCATCCATCTATCCCTGCTCTATCTCTTCTCTATCTCTCTCTCTCTCTCCATCTATCTCTATCCATCTTTCACCCGCTCGATCTCTCCTCTATATTTATCCTCAATAACCATCCATCTATCCCCGCTCTACCTCTCCTCTATCTTCATCCATCTATCTTTAAAATATCTCTCCTCTATCTCTCCTCTCTCTCTCTCTCTCTCCATCTATATCCATCCATCTATCCCCGCTCTATCTCTCCTTTTCCCCTGCTCTATCTCTCCTCTATCTCTCATTTATCTCTCCTCTCTCTCCAACCATCTATCTCTAACCTATTTCTCATACCGGGGGAAATAGATAAAAGGGAGGAGGCAGAGAGGGAGTGCAGAGAAAGAAAAAGGAAAGAGAAAGGGAAAGAGAGAATTAGAAGAAAGAGAGGGAAAGACAGAAGGGTTATATTGAGAGGGTAGGAGAAAGAGAGAGTGAGAGAAAGAAAGGGGGAGAGTGAGAGAGATAAGAGAAGGGGAAAACCTAGAAAGTTTGAAAGAGAGAGAGGGCTAGAGAGAGATATATAAACATAACATTTCAAAAATTGGGAAAAAAGCCTGGAATTAAGAATACTTCGCCATACCTTCACTCAGAAAATGTCGATCGTGGTCATGAGCGCGAGCAAGTGTTACGGTGTGTGTATATTCTACGGTGTAAAGCGCACGTGCGGAGCAGTGCTCTGAGCTGGGTGCAACTTTAAAAAGCGCCCACTCCTGACGAAATACGAATAACCGTGTTTTACGATATACCTTGTTTTTCGATAAACCTTGTTTATCAATAAACCTTGTTTATCGTCGATATACCTTGTTTATCGAGGGAAACTGTGTTTATCAGTCGACATACAGAGTTTCTCACGATAAACAAGGTTTATCGCTCGATAAACCTTGTTTTTCGTCGATAAACCTTGTTTATCGGCGATAAACAATGTTTTTCGGGGTTATTGGGCATATGGCGCGCCATACATGTATGCAAACCGAAAATCTGAACAGGTTCAATACATTTGATACGGGGTCAAGTTCATATAGTCAGGCTCGGCAAGATGGCGTTCCGTTCTATTGGAAGTCGTCTGCAAACCATGTTGGGACATAAACATATTGCTAGCGTACATCTAGTTGCCAGAGTGGTCTCGCGTTTTCAGTCCACGATACCTCTCGTGACGGCTGATGAATGGTGGGGAAAATGCAAGAAAGTTGATGTTTTAGGTTCGAAGATGTCCTATTACGACTCCGATCCCCAGAATAAGAGCGGTAAGCATACGGCCGTGTTCCTGCACGGCAACCCAACGTCTTCGTATCTTTGGAGGAATGTGATACCCCAAGTAGAACCCATCGCCAGGTGTCTGGCTCCTGATCTCATTGGGATGGGACGGTCTGATAAGCTGGCTAGCCATTCCTACCGCTTCTTGGATCACTACCGCTATCTGTCAGCCTGGTTTGATGCTCTCAAATTACCAGAAAAGGTATTTTTTTAGAAGAATATTGCTTATAAATGAAATACTCAATAACATGAGGTCGTTAGTGTTCAGATAGTGCACAACACTACAGTGAGGGCATTAGTGAGAAATGTCCACGCAAGATACCTTGGAACAGCAAACGCCAGAGACCCAAGAAAAAAATGTTCGGACTATTTCTGTTATTTATTATTTTATACAATGGTGACGAGGATGTTACTTGATGAAAGATCCTCATTCCAAATTGTATAGAATGATCTAGAGTCGACTGATAAATTAAGATATGGAGCATTAAATGATCGGTCATTAGAGAATGCTGGTGACAGCTCATTTGTACTTATTATTAATATCTGGTTACGTGTAATGAATGAACTGTTACGGTTAAGGAGTAAAGCGTTGGATTACGATGTACAACATCATTCATAATAATTATAAACCTCTTTTGTTTACATTTCTTCAACGGCCCCAAAACCTCGGAATGGCCGGGATGGTACTTCTTCTGAAAACAAATATCCTAGTTTCCATTTGTTTTCTCTCTGATGCATGGAAGGGCGTTCAATTGGCCCTTGGACTGCCTGTGTATCTATACTGATCAATTCCGTTTATTCAATATTTTGCCTATTTAACAATGTTAGACGTATCATACGTCGACATAATTTATTTTTTTGTTGAGATACTCATTTTATATATACTTTGTCACTTTTAGAGAGCGGTATTGTTTAACTGTTGAAGCAAAATATTTAATAATAATGAATTTCAATTGATAATGCATGTAGTTAACATAATTTTTAAAAGAACGACGATTCTAACAATATGCTAACGCCTACAACATCATATTATATGAAACGTGCAAAGTTTGTTTTACGTCGAAGGAAAAATCTGTCATCTACAAATATAATGTCTTCTACTTATAAAACATATTGATCTACATTTGCCACTCTCCACCCAGGTGTTAAATGGGTACCCGGTAGGATGCGAAAACTAATGTGCTTAGATTAGCAAGTCTGCGCTTGTAAAAATGACGCCTGGCTGGAATGCTCCCCAGGGAGTGGAGAATGTGCATACATTGTGTGCGGGTAAGCCTTAATCCGATGACCAGGGTAATAATATGATTGCAGGGCCCTCAAGGAGAACAGTATGAATATTGATGAGGCTACCCTGGGTAAGCAAGACATATTATTATTATTATATTATTATTATTATATTATTATTATTATATTATTATTATTGTTGAAAAATCCTTTCCACATGTTTATTTTTCAGATAACTGTCGTAAGTCACGACTGGGGTACAGCCCTTGGCCTCCACTGGTGCAGTGAGCACAGAGATAGACTTGAAGGTAAGCAATATGGGGCGGAGGGTAAACGTGATTTCATGGATCAATCACCACATTGAACACTCAAACAGAAACTCGAGAAAATCTAGAAAATAGGAAGTAAAATACTTTATCTTATCATCTTAAACCATGCTTGAAGTTTATTACTGATCTTCAATCCCATCAACCAGACTCTGCTTACACATTAATATTCACGAATATATATTTATAATAAGTAGTTTTTCGTTTAACTAAGCATAAGGGTGGGTAATTCACTCGCTTTCACGATCTTACATTACGATGTATCAACATTGTTTACGCTTTAATAACTATATTATAATTCATAAATAGTTAACTCTTATGCGGGCTCTGTAGCTACTATTACTGGGTGGAGACCAGTGGTAAATGTGGATTAACGTATAGGCAAAGGACGTTAGTTAGTGATAGGCTGGGATTTGACTCCCAACCCTTGGATTGAGAGTCAAGTGAATAAACCAGTGAACCACTAAACCACGACACCTTCGCAAGCACGTCTTCAAACTAAATATGCCTTCATGGCCCCCAGTGTCAATGGAACTGGCTATAGACTGTTGTATTTTATGATTATTAGAAATAGGTTAATTAATCCCTGATGTTTAGCTGATGTCAAGCTAAAAAATGTAAACATTTTATCATATTTTAAGATACTTTTTTATTGAGAAATTATCGGACATTAGCCTATCCCGAAAGACGTTTTTATATTTTCAGATACCCTCACGGACAAAAAGCAGAGGGGCACATTTCGATGGTTAACTTAAAGGGATAGTCCACCCCAGGATTTTCTTTAGCTGACGATATAGACCTAATAATACCATGAAGAATGATACAAGTCTCATTAAAATCCATGATCACATAACGAAGATATATCGACTTTTTTATCGAAAATCAGCCGCCCCCCAAATGCAAATGCGTTACATGGGCATGAAACGATCGCCAAAAAATAACCGATAGTATCGAAATTGTGACGTATGTTGCGAGCTGCCTTCTTATTTCGCAGACATTCTCTTTCGCTTTCACTTTCATTCATGATTCGTCGTGTCAGTGCGATAACAGTGTACCGCGAGCGAAAGTGAATGTCTGCGAAATAAGAAGGCAGCTCGCAACATACGTCACAATTTCGATACTATCGGTTATTTTTTGGCGATCGTTTCATGCCCATGTAACGCATTTGCATTTGGGGGGCGGCTGATTTTCGATAAAAAAGTCGATATATCTTCGTTATGTGATCATGGATTTTAATGAGACTTGTATCATTCTTCATGGTATTATTAGGTCTATATCGTCAGCTAAAAAAAATCCTGGGGTGGACTTTCCCTTTAAACAGTATGACTTTTCACCATTTCTTTAGCTATCGTCCACATGGACGGCGTCTTAAAGCCAATGCCTTGGGACATCTTCCCTGACTCTATGCGGGACATCTTCCTGGCGTTCCGCTCGGATGCCGGCGAAGAGATGATCCTAGAGAAGAACATGTTCATAGAAACCATCCTCCCGCTCGCCATCAAGCGGACACTTCGCCAGGAGGAGATGGACGCTTACCGGGAGCCATTCAAGAACCCTGGAGAGGACAGACGCCCTCTGCTCACATTCCCCCGTCAAATCCCCATCCAGGGAGAGGGCCCAGAGGAAACGGTCGCCATAGCTACGGCCTACCACGCCTGGATCAAGGGGACTGAGGATCTCCCAAAGCTTCGCATCGTCCCAACTCCTGGAATATTCAGTGAATGGGGCACGGGGATTACGAAGGATTGGCCGAATCATAAGGTAGTCCAGGTTGAAGGGTCCCATATCTTTCAGGAAGATTCACCCATCCAGACCGGGGATTACATCAAAGAATTCCTATCAAGTATCTTCAAATAGACGGATCATAATTATACACCAGGGACAGATCTGAGAAATTTTTTTAAAGGGTGTTCTAATGCAACAATTGACATAACAAATGTAAACATACTTAATATATAAATTACATACATCCTAACGTACAAAGGCGGTTTGTGAACCAAGACCCCGATTTGTCGGCTTTCTTGTTGTGGAAATTACTATCCCAAAATCTAATGACATACTCCTTTTCTTCTTCCTCTCCTTCTCTTTTTCCTCCTCTTTCTTCTTTTTCTCCTCTCTTCTTCTTCATTTCTCTCTTTCTTTTCTTGACAGAATTTTTGAAAGTATGGGACCACCTTTCCTCTTTCGTAAAGTCATCTTTTTTACCTGTGATATATGATCTCAGATACTTTACTTCTGTCATTTTTTCTCTGACATTTCCCCATTTTACTTCTTAGGAGGCCGGCCAAGGACATTTAAGGACAGTTAACAATATATCCATACCACTTGTAATTATCTCGAATACTTTTAGAAGTAAGTTTTAATTTTTCACATTCTCAAGAAATATAAATCGGGACAAATCAATTTTACACATACTTAAGAAATTACAAAACTTGGTGATGGTATGAATAATTTAATCGTCTTTGTGATAATCATTTCAATTTCAACTTTTAGTATCTCTGCTTGATATTTGAATTCTTTATTGATCTAATATATTTGTTCTTGTTTTTATTGCTTGCTCTCTCATGTTTCTTTAACTTGTATGTTTGTTTTATAAAACATTCTGTTTGGTTTTAATATCGAATGAAATAATTTCAATTTCAAAGTATATCCATTATATTACTCTAATGAATCAAATGCTAGATTTATATACCTGTATCGCAGATTTATCTTTGTTAAATCAATATTTTTTTATATTTTTTTTATTACAAATATAAGGTAATGGCAATTTCTTTTTTCATGCATTTTGGGAGTTAGTTTGTTCGTGTATTTGATAAGATATATATGTGTGACTTCGAGTATATTTAGTAATACATATAGAACTTTCTTACACCGTGCATTGTACATGCTCTATGAAGTTAGTTTTGTGCTTTATATAACGCACTTTCGATGAAGTGATCAAATATGGGAATTGTGGAAACTTTTAGAAGCTCTTTTTTTAGAAATTTGTATGGGAGTAAAGAGATTGAGGGTGAGAGAGAGAGAAATGGGAAAGGATAACAGGGAGAAATGAGAGTTAAACGATAGAGGAGAGAAAGACAGATAGAAAGACAAAAGAGAGAGAGGGCGAAAGAGAGAGAGAGAGAGAGAGAGATAGGAAGAGAGAGACAGAGAGAGAGACAGAGAGAGAAAGCGAGAGGAGAGAAGGAGAAAGAGAGAGGAAGAGAGAGAGAGAGGGGGAAGAGAGAGACAGAGAGATAGAGAGAGATATAAATAGGGGCGGGATTTACAATTTAAATTGGTGAAACATAGTATAAAACACACCCATAACGTCTTCGTAATTAAAAGAGACGAGATGTATACTAACATCTATAATTAGACATATTTAGAAACATGAAGTAAGTCTTCCTTTTCGGTCTTGGTTACATATATAATAATTGATCTAAATGATTGTTAAAACATCTCCTACTCCCTGATAATTTTGCCCGTGTTGACTTAGTGGTGGGCTTTTATGCGACCAATATTTTGCGAGAACCTCCTTTCCTTTTCTACATTTTACTATTCGGTTTCATAAGAAAACTAAGTATGCGTTCCAATAATTACACTCTCTAGTCCGTAATTCGTGTTAGCATATTAAATGGCGGGATTTAAAGTAGATATTCATTGAATTTAATAACTGATTTTATGTTCATTATTGCAAAGATGAAACCTTGATTCGACAAGGTTATCAAATTTCAATGCTTGGAAACATTCGAAGTAATGATTATTATAAAATACAAAACGCTTAAATACAGCCCCGGCATAGCACCTGAAGAGCTCCCCGAACGCTGCTGAGATGTGTGAGATCACAGTATGGACATGATTTGCACAAGCAGACGATGTCCCATGACATCTCACACATTTTCAGTGCCTGAGTTTTCATCTTCTCTTGAGTTCTTTCTCTTATTTCACTACCGTCAGGCTAAATGTATAATCTATTACCTCACTCTAAACCCCGCACATGGTTTTATTTTGATGACAAATGCAGCGATACAAAAATAAAGGAATCTGTCGCTTGTAAACAAAATAAGACGCCATTGTATATTCAGCTGCAAACACCGGTGTATGTTCAGCGTTCCAAGAAGGAACAAATGTCGTCCTTAGTATCATTCCGGGAGGTTTTCAATTTAAAAGTCTGGTTTCTTTGATTGTTAATTAACCCCTATCATGTGTATTTACAAGCAAAAGATTTTAGTTATCAGAATCGGGTCATAAATTATCCCCTTTTGAATGGTTTGACATGCCATTACACTTAGATACACTAAACTCATTATAATTTGACAAATAATAGCTTTGCAATTATGTTCATTCTTTATGGGATGTCGTCTGCTTGGGCAGTATTGGTCCATATAGTGACGTCATTAAAACATCGTTATTTTTGTCCGGCGAATCTCTCGTATATCCCAGCTGCTATGGAGGTGGTTGTATTTGTATTTTTATAAATCACCCGATATGTAGTTGACCTAAAACTTGTACGATGGCCATCTGTTAGCTTACCAGTTTCTAGTGATACATTAGTTGACATATTTGTGATTTTCTTTGAATTTCACCTTTAATGCGATCAATATTTTGCCGTTGTCATTGTTCATAAGCAGACTGTAAAATAAGACAATTTACATATGACATAAGAAAAGATTAAATTATATTGAAAAGCAAATCGAAAAATGTCAAAGCTTTCTGATCAGTGACGTATATAGGCCTAACTTGTGGGTCTTGTTAGCTTATTAAATGGCGGGATTAACGCGATCAATAGTTTTCCATTGTCGTTGTTCATAGGAAAACTGTAAAATAAGACAGTTTTAATATGACGTAAGAAAAGATGAAACAACGAAAAATGCAAAAACTTTCTGAACAGTGACGTATCTATCCCTTGCATCTGGAAGGGGGTGAGGTGTTGTACATTTATTAATTTATTTATTTATTAAAACATCTTTTAACAGGATAACGTTGATCAGATCGCAGGCTGTTTTACATAATGGTCTTGCATGGAGAAAGAAAATACAAATTTAAGAACTGGAAATAAGAGTATTTACAAGAAAAACTGCAGTTGCATACAAACGTTAAAAATAGAATTAACATGAATAGGGAAAAAAACATTAGGGAAAAACGGAAAGAGGAGGGGGTGGGAGATATGCATACATCTTAATGAAAATTATTGATAAGTGTAGTATAAGGAAGAAAATTCATACCGTACTTCTAAATCGCACTTCTCCTTCTCCTGTCAGATGAAGTAAAGCTAGAAAAAAGAACACGAACTGTGTATTGCATCACTAATTTTTCTTTGAGAGCAACAATACATAGCCCGCAAAATGCTAGATTATTTGCTTTGTTTTCTTACGTTAAGATTTTAAATTGTGATATTTACCTTACAATCTTTGCTTCCTCCTTCGTCATATTGTTTGCGACCTTATATTTTAGTGTGTTTACTTGACATGACTATGCTTCACTGAACGTTTTGTATAATAAAACTACCTATCTCAACATTGAAGGTGTCACATGCTTCTTCTTTCACTGTGTCTTAACTCTTTAATATGCCACACAAATAATCATCCTATGCCACATTGTATTTACCATGGCATAGATATACCAAAGGGTATCAAGATAATTAAACTGTTTCCCGCACACAATTAATCTATACCCGTGTTAAAAGGGTTTCCATTCCATTGTTATGCACAAAGCAACCGTTCCATCAATTTGTGCGTATTATTTTGCGCGAAATTGCACGTGTTGCAAATGAGTGACCGTGAACACGGGCGAAGAAAGCAACCGAAGGGTTAATGTAGGAGCTGTGATGAGAGAAAGATTGCGTGCATGAGGAAAGATAGAATCATAATATATGACGTGGATATTGAAAGAAGGGTTAAGGCAAGGGGATGGATAGAAAGGTTAAAGAAAATGAAAAGGGGGACAAAAAAAGCAATATTAAACTGTACACCAGTCCTGCAACAAGCAAACAATATAAGATATATGGGAGAGAGAAAGAGAGAGAAAAATGAAAGTAAAACGAGAGAGGCTGATATATGAAGGAAGAGAAAGAAGGATATGGAACGAGAGAGAGAGAGAGAGAGAGAGAGAGAGAGAGAGAAGGGTTGAGGGATAGGGGAAAAAAGAGGGATTTCAGAATATGGAGATGATTATAGAAGGATATCGGACTTGAAAATAATGAGAATGGGGAATGCTGAAATAAGTTAAAGACATATTATATAGGCGTGAAGAAAATGGCCTACGAACGTAGCTGTACTTTACAATTTTATTACGAGCTTTCGGCTTGTGAGGCCTTCTTCATGTTCTGAAGTGCAAACACGTACAAAAACAAATACATTGTATGAGCAAATATATATACATGGCATATAAACTCAATATTACTCAATCATAGTCAAGCATTATAACATTGTAAAGTACAGCTACGTCTCACGTTCTGAGACCATTTTCTTCACGCCTACATATTCTGGAACACCTGTTGTCATGTCAGAGTTGAGAATTCTCGCACTTATATATATATATATAGAGAGAGAGAGAGAGAGAGAATAAGAAAGGTGGTGGGGCGGACAAATGGGCTTTGTTAGACAGAATAGTTTAAAGAGATAAAGAAGAAGAAGATGATGATGAAGAAGAAGAAGAAAAACGATCGGGATATAGAAAAGACAGAGATGGGCTGAAAGATAAACCCCAAGTAAAGAAGAGGGGGAAAGCATGATTTAGTAAAAGAATCTTGGGAATACCTATCCGATGATCAAACTGTAATTAACTACGTCAGTCCGCAGCTGCCCATGACCGAAATGCAAGCTTCCAGTATGATTCAGCAAACAATTTTTTGTCTTTATTTAACGAAAATCTGTTTATCCAGGTTAAGGTTTATCCAATCGAAATATTCAGAATCGATCGTTCTGTCCAACACTTATTTGTTTACATTTTGAAATGTTAAAATACAAATAAAAAAAATATTAAAAAGTTGCGTCATTCTTTACACACTATCATCTGGTTGCACAGAAGTAAGATTTTATTGTGCAAAATTTCAGGGGTAGCTCAGCGAATTTTCCATACAGGAAATGGGATGCAACGACCCCAAATGGTAATATCGATGGGAAAAAAAAGGCATCGATATAAATTTATTGAAAAAGCTTGAAATAAAATTACAGCATGTTTTTTTTAAGGATTCCATGTACTGTAGGTCCTAACTCGTCGACTCCTTACTTGTCTCACAAACAGCGAATCGGTTGTTCCACCAACAACTATTCCCATTCTCTCAGAGAGTCTTCTGGTGAGAGAAATTTTGTGATGATGATTTTTCCTCGCTACATTATTTTATTCCTCTGTTATTTTCCAAATGTGTGACGTCACAGATGCGGCGGAATACCCAGTTCACACAGCTCTGCGACTTTACGAAGACCATAAACCCTACCTGAAAAAATATCAAATTGGGGCATTATCGCCTTCGAAATCCAGCAATTTAATGACAATATATCGCATCACGACTGTGCTGCGGTACTTCTACGTCGAAAGCGCTGCTTGAACGCTGCCATTACGATTACACTTAGACCAATGCTGACCAAGCGGTAATTTACACAGACCTATAAGGCTGTAGGACGATGTCGCTACGCTGGTGGCGACCATATTTCATTTCAAGTACGCTCCTATAACGATTTGTAGCGATGCCTATGTAAATAAGGGATGTTCAAGCATTTCTTCAGTTTTGTCCCAACTTCGAAGATGAACGGCTTAAACGGCTCGAAATAATTGTCGACGGTGCTGCGTTTGTAATACGACCACAAAGATCTCACCACGGTGCTACCGCGCTGCTTGTACGATAATGGCGTTCCCACTACGTTCTTAATAAGACTTTGCCCCGCTTTTTGATGGCCACAACCCGGCTACGCTAATATTGTGTGCGTTCAAAAAAGCGTTGGGAAAGTATGCAGGTTCCCGACATAGGTGATACCACCCTGACCAAACCACGCTCATGGAGATCCTACAACGTTTGGCCCACGATTGGCCCCAATTGGCCACGCTCTCGGCCACTTTACCATCGTAGTAGGACTAGGAGCGGCGTCTATGTGTGAACGGGGTATAACGGACGGTCCAAGTTGTGACACCCATTGTACACTGGGCGTCATTAATTTTGTCTGAAATAGAACTGCATTATAAGCGACTAGTAAGGTCATTGACATGCCATATGAGTGAGGATGGGGACATGATTGAAAACCATTCGGCAATGCAGACATTGCGTTAAATCAACTGAGAATGAGCCTATTTGCCTTCACAGGCCTTACAGATCACGCTCCAAAGCCTCAAATATAAGGTCAATTTTAAAGGGGCCGATGAGTGGCAAATTTGTCCAAATGGTAGATTTTACTCTAATGTTAGTTTTTCCTTTTATCATTTTTCTAAATGTTACACTCCTATGACGACCGATTCCTAAAAAATAAAAGAACAGCTCTTCAGTATTTAACCCGAAGCTCGTCAATATGACTATAGCAGTGACGGATCCAGGGGGGGGGCGAAACGGCCGCCCCCCCCCCTATTGGCGGCGCAAAAAAAGGAAGAAAAAAGGAAAGGAGAAGAGGAGAAAAAAAGGAGAAGAGAAAAGAAAAGAAAAGAGAAGAGAAAATATTTTTAAAAAAGGAACCCCCCCCCCCCCCCCCAGTCCCTCCCCCTCCGGGGTCGGAGCCACCGAATTTGTGTTCCCAAAATTTCCGATAAAAAGTTACTTTTCACGCAACAAAAATCCGGCCCGTACTGACTTTACACACCTGAGATAGAGCTAGTGTGCTTTCAGAGAGAGGGAACATACATGTGCGTACCCTATAGATAACACTGAGTGGGTGGGGGGGGGGGGGGGGGGGGGGAAGGGGGGAGTGAAAAGTCGGGTGAGAAAGGGGGAAAGACAAGGAAATGGCGCTAAGTGACAGTAACGACGAATAAGGGAAAACTTTAATCGGGAGATTTGGGATCACTCCAAAAGGCTTGGCAAACGTTATTGAATAGAGGGGCCGAGCCGGCCGCATATAATCTCGAGCGCGGATTCAAAGTTAAAGAGATAGTTGAGTTCTGTTGCAGAGGGCGCTACTCAAAATATTTTTTTTGTGAGATAATGAAAAACTGAGTGTCACATTTGAAAGAACATAATATTGAAATGAAAAAATCATCTTTGTTTGATCAAAATCGGTTCAGAGACGGCTGAAATATAACGATTTCTAATACTTGTGTACCACCACATAATATTCGATATTTTGCAAAATTTGAAAAAACCGTTGGAAAAAACGAAATAACGCCTTTTACGCTGTATATCAGCAAATGCTGATGCTGGTTTTTTGTTTCGTGTTGCTTATATTACGAACAACCAGCCGGCCCATGTATTGTTATGTTTAATTAAATCATTAATTGAAGGTCACCATGTTTTTTTTTAAAGTGGAGCTGAATTGGTATGCTCGTATTGGCTAAATTTCACACATTTGGGGGTCTAAAATGACCTTCTTAGCAATTTTAGGTTCTCAAAGGGTACTAGAAATGTCATAGATAAGAATAAGAGCAATAACCATGCACTTTGAAGGCATTTGCGGTCTGAAAACAGAACTCAACTATCCCTTTAAATGTTAAAAACAGCCCCTGCGCTACAAAGGTCATCACTCTTTAGTGAGAAATTTGAAAAAGGCACAATATTTTGGATGTCTTTTAACTCTTATCCTGCCATGAGACTGCTAGCGCGCTATTGTTATAGTGCCGTGTGCATGCGAGCGAGCCACCGCTACGCTGCTTTGTTCACGCTAGCGCGCATATGTAATAACAGTTATTGTTCATGCCCATTGCACCGTGCTGAGTGCCTTTGCAGCGCTATTGAAAGTACCATCACGTGCATCAGATTATCGGCTTTGGATTACGCGTCTTTGTATACAACAGTCAGATTGGATTTTCTCGAGTAATTCAGCGATTTGTTTTTTGTAAAGATTTAAATAACACGCACTTGAACCAACCTTAAAATTAACTTGGCACACAGGAGATTAGCACTGTGGCACTGGGTGCATTGTATGGGTGGCAGCTTAAGAGTTAAATTGAAGCTATATACTCAACAGTCAAGTTTTAAATTAACGGTAGGGCCGCTTCACAAATCTTATTTTGCCCTTCATTTGGATTCAGCTCATACCAACTCGCTTGTGCTTGTATTTGAACGCATGTTAGTAGTAATCATGGACAGGGGCGACAATCCTGGGCCCGATAGGGGGACACGTCCCCCAGGAAATTTAGAAATATAGCTAGAAAGAAATATAGCGGAAAGAACGTACATATTGGGCTTAGGGATTTTCTAGAATGCATAATTTCAGCATTCAACATTGCAAAATCTCGCTTGGTCGCTACGCCCCGGCCCTCGGCCGATAACACAAAACTATGATATGACGCTCCCGGCCGTGATTTATCCATGGTTGATGAAATATATCTTTTTCCCCTTTCATTTCTACTAACCTAATTGTGTGCTATCACAATCACCATTGTTTCATTTTTCCTTTGAAGCAGGCGCATAGCCAGGGGCGGTAGGGGCAGTAAGATGACGTAGGACGAAAAAGGAGCAGACAAAGAAACATTTTTGAAAATTCTGACAAGTCGAGAACGGTACAACGAATCGTCTTCTTTCTCTAATAATTTAACTGAAATGTCAAAGATTCCGCGCTTCGCTCGGGAGGGGGGCAACTGAATTCAGACAAGGATTGGGAGTCGAGAATGTTAAAAAGGAATCGTCTTCTTTGTCTAATAATTTAGTGGAACGTCAGAAGTTTACGCGCTATGCGCGGGCGGGGGAAAACTGAATTTAGACAAG
Organism: Strongylocentrotus droebachiensis; assembly: GCA_035222895.1. Lineage (NCBI taxonomy): Eukaryota > Metazoa > Echinodermata > Echinoidea > Camarodonta > Strongylocentrotidae > Strongylocentrotus > Strongylocentrotus droebachiensis. Next base: position 180,081 of record JAVYIG010001767.1, read on the forward strand.
GATTTAGAGTCGAGAATGGAACAAAGAATCATCTTCTTTCTCTAATAATTTAATGAAACGTTAAAGCTTCCGCGCTTTGCGCGGGAGGGGGGAAACTGAATTCAAACAAGGATTAAGAGACGAGAATGGTACAACGATTCGTCTTCTTCCTCTAATAATTTTAATGAACCGTCAAAGCTTACGCGCTACGCACGGGTGGGGAAAAATTGAATTCAGACAAGGATTAAGAGTCGAGAATGGTACAAAGAATCGTCTCCTTTCCCTTATAATTAAACGAAAAGTCAAAGCTTCCGCGCTCTGCGCGGGAGGGGGGGGGGAGTCAGGAACTCAATTCAGACAAGGTTAAAGAGTCGAGGACGGTACAACGAATCGTCTTCTTTCTCTAATAATTTAATGAAACATTAAGCTTCCGCGCAAAGCGCAGGAGGGGGAAACTGAATTCAGACAAGGATTAAGAGTCGAGAATGGAACAAAGAATCATCTTCTTTCTCTAATAATTTTATTAAACTATGGAAGGCCAAAGCTTCCGTGCTTCGCGCGGGAGGGGGCTGGATTCAGTAAAGTAATAAGAGTCGAGAATGGTACACAAATCTTCTTGTTTCTCTAATAATTAATAAAAGGTCGAAGCTTCCGCGCTTCGCGCGGGCGGGAGGAAACTGAATTCATACAAAGATTAAGAGTCGTGAATGGTACAACGAATCCTCTTCTTTCTCTAATAATTTATGAAACATCAAAGCTTCCACGCTTCGCGCGGTAGGGGGGAAACTGCATTCAAACAAGGATTTCGAGTCCAGAATGGTACAACGCATCGTCTTCTTTCTCTAATAATTTAATGAAACGTCAAAGCTTCCACGCTTCGCGCGGGAGGGGAACTGAATTCAGACAAGGATTAAGAGTCGACAACGGTACAACGAATAGTCTCCTTTTTTTTTGGCAACCCAACGTCTTCGTATCTTTGGAGGAATGTGATACCCCAAGTAGAACCCATCGCCAGGTGTCTGGCTCCTGATCTCATTGGGATGGGACGGTCTGATAAGCTGGCTAGCCATTCCTACCGCTTCTTGGATCACTACCGCTATCTGTCAGCCTGGTTTGATGCTCTCAAATTACCAGAAAAGGTATTTTTTTTAGAAGAATATTGCTTATAAATGAAATACTCAATAACATGAGGTCGTTAGTGTTCAGATAGTGCACAACACTACAGTGAGGGCATTAGTGAGAAATGTCCACGCAAGATACCTTGGAACAGCAAACGCCAGAGACCCAAGCAAAAAATGTTCGGACTATTTCTGTTATTTATTATTTTATACAATGGTGACGAGGATATTACTTGATGAAAGATCCTCATTCCAAATTGTATAGAATGATCTAGAGTCGACTGATAAATTGAGATATGGAGCATTAAATGATCGGTCATTAGAGAATGCTGGTGACAGCTCATTTGAGCTTTTGATGAATATCTGGTTACGTGTAACAGGGGCGGATCTAGCTTTTTGCTAAGGGGGGGGGGGGGTTTGACCAAAATAATGACGATGCGGAGCATCGTCCACGAGCCGCGAAGCGGCGAGCCGATTTTTTTGGGGGTGTTTATTTGAACCCCGTAAGTGATGTTTTCCTGGCATCTATTAACACAATGGAGACCATAAAAAGCAGTGCATGATAACGTCTTTTTAAATCAAGTAACAGTTTAATACATAGTTATATCCAGAGTTATCATGTGTTTGGTTAAGTTACCAGATGAGTTGAATATCTTCTCACAATATTTGCACTTGAAAGGGTTTCTCTCCAGCGTGCGTTCTTTTTTCTTTCTTTTTTTCTTTCTTTTTTTCTTTTTTTTTCCTTTTTTTTTTTTTTTTTTTTGGGGGGGGCCGCCCAAGGGGGGGGGGTTGCAACCCCCCCAACCCCCCCCCCCTGGATCCGCCACTGTGTAATGAATGAACTGTTACGGTTAAGGAGTAAAGCGTTGGATTACGATGTACAACATCATTCATAATAATTATAAACCTCTTTTGTTTACATTTCTTCAACGGCCCCAAAACCTCGGAATGGCCGGGATGGTACTTCTTCTGAAAACAAATATCCTAGTTTCCATTTGTTTTCTCTCTGATGGAAGGGCGCTCAATTGGCCATTGGACCTGCCTGTGTATCTATACTGATCAATTCCGTTTATTCAATATTTTGCCTATTTAACAATGTTAGACGTATCATACGTCGACATAATTTTTTTTTTTGTTAAGATACTCATTTTATATATACTTTGTCACTTTTAGAGAGCGGTATTGTTTAACTGTTGAAGCAAAATATGAAAGAATTTCAATTGATAATGCATGTAGTTAACATAATTTTTAAAAGAACGACGATTCTAACAATATGCTAACGCCTACAACATCATATTATATGAAACGTGCAAAGTTTGTTTTACGTCGAAGGAAAAATCTGTCATCTACAAATATAATGTCTTCTACTTATAAAACATATTGATCTACATTTGCCACTCTCCACCCAGGTGTTAAATGGGTACCCGGTAGGATGTGAAAACTAATGTGCTTAGATTAGCAAGTCTGCGCTTGTAAAAATGACGCCTGGCTGGAATGCTCCCCAGGGAGTGGAGAATGTGCATACATTGTGTGCAGGTAAGCCTTAATCCGATGACCAGGGTAATAATATGATTGCAGGGCCCTCAAGGAGAACAGTATGAATACTGATGAGGCTACCCTGGGTAAGCAAGACATATTATTATTATTATATTATTATTATTGTTGAAAAATCCTTTCCACATGTTTATTTTTCAGATAACTGTCGTAAGTCACGACTGGGGTACAGCCCTTGGCCTCCACTGGTGCAGTGAGCACAGAGATAGACTTGAAGGTAAGCAATATGGGGCGGAGGGTAAACGTGATTTCATGGATCAATCACCACATTGAACACTCAAACAGAAACTCGAGAAAATCTAGAAAATAGGAAGTAAAATACTTTATCTTATCATCTTAAACCATGCTTGAAGTTTATTACTGATCTTCAATTCCATCAACCAGACTCTGCTTACACATTAATATTCACGAATATATATTTATAATAAAAGTAGTTTTTTCGTTTAACTAAGCATAAGGGTGGGTAATTCACTCGCTTTCACGATCTTACATCACGATGTATCAACATTGTTTACGCTTTAATAACTTTATTATAATTCATAAATAGTCAACTCTTATGCGGGCTCTGTAGCTACTATAACCCCATCAATTGCCAGGTCCCCATTTACACCTGGGTGGAGATCAGTGGTAAATGTGGATTAACGTATAGGCAAAGGACGTTAGTTAGTGATAGGCTGGGATTTGACTCCCAACCCTTGGATTGAGAGTCAAGTGAATAAACCAGTGAACCACTAAACAACGACACCTTCGCAAGCACGTCTTCAAACTAAATATGCCTTCATGGCCCCCAGTGTCAATGGAACTGGCTATAGACTGTTGTATTTTATGATTATTAGAAATAGGTTAATTAATCCCTGATGTTTAGCTGATGTCAAGCTAAAAAATGTAAACATTTTATCATATTTTAAGATACTTTTTTATTGAGAAATTATCGGACATTAGCCTATCCCGAAAGACGTTTTTATATTTTCAGATACCCTCACAGACAAAAAGCAGAGGGGCACATTTCGATGGTTAACTTAAACAGTATGACTTTTCACCATTTCTTTAGCTATCGTCCACATGGAAGGCGTCTTAAAGCCAATGACTTGGGACAGCTACCCCGACTCTATGCGGGACATCTTCCTGGCGTTCCGCTCGGATGCCGGCGAAGAGATGATCCTAGAGAAGAACGTGTTCATAGAAACCATCCTCCCGCTCGCCATCAAGCGGACGCTTCGCCAGGAGGAGATGGACGCTTACCGGGAGCCATTCAAGAACCCTGGAGAGGACCGACGCCCTCTGCTCACCTTCCCCCGTCAAATCCCCATCCAGGGAGAGGGCCCAGAGGAAACGGTCGCCATAGCTACGGCCTACCACGCCTGGATCAAGGGGACTGAGGATCTCCCAAAGCTTCGCATCGTCCCAACTCCTGGAATATTCAGTGAATGGGGCACGGAGATCACGAAGGATTGGCCGAATCATAAGGTAGTCCAGGTTGAAGGGTCGCATATCTTTCAGGAAGATTCACCCATCCAGACCGGGGATTACATAAAGGAATTCCTATCAAGTATCTTCAAATAGACGGATCATAATTATACACCACGGGCAGATCTGAGTTTTTTTGAGGGTGTTCTAATGCAACAATTGACATAACAAATGTAAACATACATGTACTTAATATATAAATTACATACATCCTAACGTACAAAGGCGGTTTGGGAACCAAGACCCCGATTTGTCGGCTTTCTCGTTGTGGAAATCAATATCCCAAAATCTAATGACATACTCTTTTTCTCTTCCTCTCCTCCTCTTTTTTCTCCTCTTTCTTCTTTTTTATTTCTCTCTTTTTTTGTCAGCAATTTTGGGGTATTGAACCACCTTTTTTCTTTCGTAAAATGATCTTTTTTTAACCTATGATATATGATCTCAGAAACTTTACTTCTGTCATTTGTTTCTCTGACATTTCCCCCACTTTACTTCTTAGGAGGCCGACCCAAGGACATACAGTTAGCAATATATTCATACCCCTCGTATTTACAACAACAAATAATGTTTTGTTTATTTTATTAACTCATAAATGAAACTTGGACTTGTTGAATTGAGGAATATCTTGAATACTTTTAGAAGTAAGTTTTAATTGTCACATTCTCAAGAAATCTAAATCGGGACAAATCAATTGTACACATAATTAAGAAATTACAAAATTTGGTGATGGTATGAACAATTAGTCGTCAACTGTAGGCCTATAGAGTAGCAATACCTTTCAATGAAAATAGTAAATCAGAACCAAAACACCCGTAGACTGTAATTTCTTTTGTGATAATCATTTAAATTTCAACTTAAGTATCTCTGCTTGATATTCTTTATTGATCTAATATATTTGTTCTTGTTTTTATTACTTGCTCTCTCACGTTTTTTTAACTTGTATATTTGTTTTGTTTTAATATCGAATGAAATCATTTCAATGTCGAAGTATATCTATTACTCTAATGAAACAAAATGCTAAATTCATATATGCATGTACCTGTATCGCAAATATGTTGTCTTTGTTAAATCAATAATGTGGTTTTATTACAAATATAAGGTAATGGCAATTTATTTTCTTATGCATTTTGAGAGTTAGTTTGTTCGTTTATTTAATAAGATATATATGTGTGACTTCTAGTATAATAAGTAATACATGTAGAACTTTCTTACACAGTGCATTGTACATGCTCTATGAAGTTAGTTTTGTGCTTGTATAGTAACGCACTTTCGATTAAGTGATCAAATATGGGAACTGTGGAAACTTTTAGAAGCTTTTTTAGAACTTTTTAGAAGGGAAGAGGGAGTTCAGAGAGAGAACATAGGAGTGGAGAGATTGAGGGAGAGAGAGATATATATATAGAGAGAGAGAGAGAGAGAGCGAGAGGAAGGGGAGAGGATAATGAGAAATGAGAGTTAAAAGATAGAGGAGAGAATGAAAAAGAGGGGGGGGGGGGTCGAAAATAGAGACGGGGGTATATTAGACAGACAGAGACATAGAGAGACATAAAGAGACAGATAGACAGACAAAAAGAAAGAGGGTGAAAAAGAGAGAGACAGAGAGAGAGACAGCGAAAGAGAGAGAGAGAGAGAGAGAGAAATAGGGGACGGGATTTACAATTTAAATTGGTGAAACATAGTATAAAACACACCCATAAAGTCTTCGTAATTAAAAGAGACGAGATGTATACCAACATCTACAAATATTTAGAAACATGAAGTAAGTCTTCATCTTCGGTCTTGGTTGCAGATAATAATGGATTTAAATAATTGTTAAAACACATTTCCTATTCCCTGATAATTTCGCCCGGGTTGACTTAGTGGCGGGATTTACGCGGCCAATTTTTTTCGAGTATCATCCTTTTTTTATTCTTCTTTTCTACGTTTTACTATTCGGTTTCACAAGACAACTAAGTATGCATTCCAATAATTACACTCTCTAGTCCGTAATTCGTGTTAGCTTTTTAATGGCGGGATTTAATGCGATCTATATTTGCCAGTGTCATTTTTTATAAGCAGACTGTAAAATAAGACAATTTACATGACATGAGACTTATACTGAAAAGCAAAACACAAAAGATTTCTAAAGTTTCTGATCAGTGACGTACCTAGGCCCTGCATCTGGAAGGGGGGGGGGCAAGGTGTTGTAAATGATAAATAAAGCCGAAAGGCGTCTGTACTCAAGCTTAAAACCACCACATGAAGTTTTCATTGGACTTTAGATGAAGCATGGAAATACGTTCATAGTGTGTGAGTTACTGAATTGAATGAGAGAGAAAAGGACCAGGTCCCCTATTTTGCGTTTTATTTGTATAAGGCCATATCATACCTTGTAATAATAATAATAATAATAATAATGAAAACGGTGCTTATAAAGCGCTTATCACGGAAGTCTATAAACTCTAAAACATACAAAATACAATGATAAACAATTACATATTAAAGAAAACAACACAAAATGCAAATAAAACTACAAATTACAATACATATAAAATATACATCAACGTATCAACAGTAAATAGGACTAGTTACCATGGTTACCCATATTACATACCGTGCAATATATGAGCTGTCCTCCTACAAGGACTCATATTGCTCCGATTGTCTCACTTTCACTCGCGTGAACATTGCCAGCACAAAACACTGACCTCTACCTCCTGGACGGATCATCGCCCATTCCCATTCACTATACGTTACGTACTAAAAGGCTGTATTGTCTGACCGTTCATGAATATTCTTGTTTTTGCTAAACTCGGCAAAATGTTTGCTTTTACTAAATGGACAAATTACGGTGGGGGGGTTGGATGAAATGGACATAATGAACATAGCAGAAGTGATAATTGATAAGTCATGCTTCTTATCCTTCGTGTGCTTGACCTATAATCTTACAATCACTTGGCAGACTGAGTCCAAAGTTCGACTTGTTTCACATGTGTATTATAGGCAATGGCGAGCTTGCAACCTATTTTGAAAAATTACGGTGGGTGAACTTTCAAAAGTCAATGAGACATGAGGGCTCCAATGAAAGAGCTAGTAATAACGTACGTCGGGGTGGATGTGCTTTTCGTTTAAACAAAAAATGAATTTGTAACGATTTAAAAAAAAAAACGTCCATAGGCCATCATGTACTAAAACAACAGTGCAAGCAAATTCTACGTTAACGAGAACCTGACAAGCGCTACCCGAGAGCTGCTCGGAATCGTGAATGTGGAAAGGAAGAAGGCGGGCTTCAAGTTCGTGTGGACCGTCAACGGCAAGATATTCGTGAGGAAAGATGAGAAGGAACCTGCGATCATCATCCATACCAAGGATGATATCAAGAAGTTGAAGTAGACGATATCAACAAGTTAATAAAGTAGGCAATATTTACGATTAACATTCTTAAACTCCATAACGATGATTATTATTTCATATGTTTCTTTTCTTTTTTTATTTTATTTCGCTCTTTTGGCAAATTTGCCTCCCCAATCAGTGTCAACTTATGCTGTCACTATATTCAACCAAAATATCGAATTCTGCAAGACTCTCGTCCTTAAATGACTAATGAAGATTACCAATTACAACCAAATATTGACTGTAGGTACTACGTACCTAATGAGTTTAATCCTGTAAAGGATCAACCTCAACAAACACAATTTCTTAGTTTCTTACATTGTAATGTTCGGAGTCTAAGTAAGAATAATGAAAATATGAATATCCTGTTATCATCATTACAGTTTGATTGCTCAGTTATAGGCATTACCGAAACATGGTTAAATCCTCAATCTCCACCTTTATATACCTTAGAAGGTTACAAACAAATACGTAAAGACAGATCGAGTGGAAGGGGCGGTGGACTTCTAATGTATATCGCGGATTCTTTATCTTTTAAGCCCAGACATGATATTTCTTTCCAAAACGAAACTGCGGAACTCTTATGTATTGAGGTTGATCTTCCTAATGAAAATAATTTTATTGTTTGCGTTATATACAGACCGCCCAGCACAGACATGGTAGACTTTTTAAATGATTTAGAATTGCTCATGTCAACTGTCAACTCTTTCAATAAATCTGTCTGTGTTATGGGTGATTTTAATATCGATTTATTGAATAATAGTCCAAACTCACTTCGTCTTCGAAATATTCTAGATTCCAATGCATTCAGTGTAATGATTGATAAACCAACCAGAATTAGTAGTCATTCATCTTCATTGTTGGATAATATTTTCGTAAAAACATCTAAAGGCTTTTCTCAATCAGGTCTGTTTTATTGTGAAATATCTGATCATCTACCTGTGTTTTGCTTACTTTTTGACCACAAAACTGATGTAACACAAAAAAGGCGAATTGAAAAGAAACGTAAAATTACTGATGAAAATGTTTCTTGTCTGAATGAAGATTTACTCTCGGAAAATTGGAATGATGTTATAGTTTGTGACGATGTAGAAAGTGCTTTTGAAGTATTTTGGAATAAGTTTTATTATCTTTTTAATAAACATTTTCCATATGTGCAATTAAACGACAAGAGAAAAGGAAATCATCCATGGATTACTAGATGTATACTTAGATCGATAAAAAGAAGAAACGTCCTATATAAAAGAAGTATGAAAAAACGATCACCAGATAATGTTGAAAAATACAAGAAATATAGAAATAAATTAACATCAATTATATGATGTTCACGTCGTTTATTTTACTCTAAGAGGTTTGAAAGTGCAAATGGCAATATTTCATCTACCTGGAAAATTGTAAAGGATATTTTATGCAAGCAAGGAAAACATGAAGTTCCAGGAAAAATTGTTCATGGTAATAAAGAAATAACAAATGCAGAAGATATTGCAAATGCATATAACACTTATTTTGTCAATGTTGGCCTAAATCAAGCCAAGATGATAAATAAAGATGGAACCAACTTCACACAGTACCTCAATGAACCATCTAATACTTCTATTTTTCTAAAACCAACGGATTACATTGAAATTCTCAATGTAGTGAGATTGCTAAAAAACAGTCACTCTTCTGGGCATGATGAAATCAGTACATTTTTATTGAAAAAGATCATTGGTTCAATTCTAACGCCTCTTGTACACATTTGCAATCTCTCTTTGATGACCGGAGTGTTTCCTTCTTCTTTCAAACTGGCAAGGGTGATTCCTGTTCATAAAAAAGATGACGTGATGGTCGTTTCTAACTATAGACCAATCTCAATACTGCCTAGCTTTTCTAAAGTTTTGGAACGAATTGTTTATAACAGGCTCTACAGTTTTTTAGATAAATGTGAATCATTGAATCCTGATCAATTTGGATTTCGGCGGGCTCATTCTACATATCTTGCGCTACTGAAATTTTATGATCGCGTTTCAAGTGCACTCGCTGCTCACGAGCATGTCATTGGTGTATTTATGGATCTGAGCAAAGCATTTGACACACTTGACCATTCAATTCTTCTTTCTAAGTTAGAGCATTATGGAATAAGGGGCATAGCTTTACAATGGCTTGCGAGTTACTTATCTATGATAAGACAGTACACTTATTATAACTCTGTTAACTCTGACATTCTGTATCTTAAATGTGGTGTTCCGCAGGGATCCATCCTGGGCCCATTATTATTTCTTATTTATATAAATGATATTTGTAATGTATCTAAAACGTTAAATTATACCTTATTTGCAGATGATACGAGTGTTTTCTTGTCTCATCGTGAAATCAACACTCTTGAACAGAAACTAACTTCGGAACTACCAAAGTTGACTTTATGGTTTAGAAGTAATGTGCTCTCTCTCAATGTTCTTAAAACAAATTATATTCATTTTAGAGGTAGAAAATCTACTGACAACCTTGCTCTTAATATTAAACTAGATGATATTTCTTTAGAGAGAAAGATATGTACGAAATTCCTTGGTGTCTATATCAATGAAAAACTTGACTGGAGCGACCATGTAAAACACATTGTTACACCAATCTCCAGAAAAATTGGCGTACTGTATAGAATAAAATGTTTTGTTTCTGATAGAATATTACTAATGCTATATAATAGTCTAATTTTACCACACATATCTTATTGTAATATTTTGTGGGCAACATCCAAGTGTGTGACTAATAATATTCTTCTGCTGCAAAAGAAAGCTGTACGCATATGTACCCGAGCTGGTTATCGTGACCATGCTACCCCACTATTTGTTAAACTGAAATGCTTAAAGATTGATGATATTAACTTCCTCCAAATTGCCATATTTATGTTCCGTTTTAATATCAAATTATTACCTACGTCATTATCTTCAATGTTCCAACCTAATAACATGGTTCATTCGTATTCAACAAGGCAGTCATCGAATTTACATGTGGTCAATCCTCACACTACATTAGCCCAGAAATCAATCAGACACAGAGGTCCAGATGTATGGAATTCTTTACCTAATGATATTCGAAATATAAAATCAACAAACTCCTTTAAAAGAGCACTCAAATGTATTATCATATCACAGATGTAAGATATTACTTACATTATAATCTATTTATCAGTTCTAATTAAATCTAACATAATTTTGGCTTAACGAATTTTTTTTTTTTTTTTTTAATTTTTTTTTAACTTTGTAAATAGTGTAAATAGTTCACTACAAAACTTTGGGAATTTTATTTGTCATATATTATATATTTGAAAGGTGTTGTAACGATTCAAGCTCTATTTGCTTATGTTTCATCACCTTTATGTGTTCATTCTTCAAACTGTATATAAGTTGCAACTTGTCTTTGATAAAACAATGTTCTATTCTTTTTCTATTCCTATTCATCCATGATCCATGTAAAATTGAAAATGATTTGTTATATTATATTAATTTTTCATGTGATGTTAACTTCAATGAATTGTGAAATTGTGAACATGCATAAATAAATAAATAAATAAATGTATGGCTGCTGACTCTGACGATAGGGGGCGTTGTGAAATGAGACTAAATGGAGCTATATGCTACCTAGGAGCTGCTATACTCCTTTCCAAGTATGCCACAATTCTGTCTGAACCGTGCTTGAATTTATATTACGCATCATTGCAATATTATGAAAGTGGCATACATTTTAAAATAAAATTGAAATGGATTTAAAATTGAATTGAATTGAATTATACCCACCTATCAACTGTAAGGACTTCTCATTATTTCCATTTATTTATTTTTTTTTTCCAATTGGCCCGCATTATTAATTCATTATATATTGTTTTGTTACGTCATTAATGTATATGAAAATTCTACTCCGCATGTCACATTGTCCCTTTCTGATTGACTTTATGTACTTATCATGACAACCGACAAACCGAGCAAATTTGTATACGGGCAATCACTTCAGAGGTTCAGGAGCACTAAAAGGTTTTGAGTTTTAAATAATTTCTCTCTATCTTTTCTTTATCTTATATAGGAGCAGAAGGACGTGTACAGCAATTGGGCATCATGCTTCCAACTACTGCAGATATGCTAGTAGAGGGAAACTAGACGATCTATCTACTTGTAGATACCAGATAAGAACTCATGGATGTAATCCCCGATCTGGATGGGTGAATCTTCTTGGAGGAAATGATGCCCTTCACATTTGACCATCTTATGATTGGGCCAGTTCTTGGTGGTCTTCTCGATCCAGTCACTGAAGAACCCAGGAGTGGCATGGGCGCAGAGTTTGGGCAGATCGGCAGAGTCCTTAAGGAAGGCACTGTAGGCTGTCGCTCTAACGATCATCTCATCCGGACCATCGCCCATGATGGGGATCTCGCGGGGCCAGGTTAGGGTGGGGCGTCGGTCCTCTCCGGGGTTCTTGAAGGGCTCACGGTAGGCGTCCATCTCCTCCTGCCGTAGCTTCCGGATGATGGCGAAAGGGAGGAGCTGTTCCACAAAGAGGTTCTGCTTGAGGACCATCTCTTCACCGGCCTCAGAGCGGAAGCCCTGGAAGACCTCCCGTATAGTGTCGTCATTGAAGAGGTCCCATCCCGGGAGTGGTTGTATAATACTCTCCATGTGGACTAGACCTATAGAAAACAAAGTACACGATCACAATCATTCATAACTACTTTCAGGGGTGGAAATCCGGTGGGGGGGGGGGGGGGTTGAATAATGCAATATGTGTATATGTCCAAATATACATATACAGCCAATAATGAGTACAAGGCTACCACACAATATATTTTGAAGTGCTCTAAAGTGCAAAGTTTCACCTAAAATACAAAGTGTCACATAAAGTACAATACAATACAATACAATAAAGTCATTTCTATAGCGCTCTTACGAACTAACTGTTGTTTCACAGCGCTTTACATAAAAAGTTATCAAAGAATCTATTGTTGATCATGGTCAAAGAGGAGAGTTTTTAGACATTTTCGGAAGACATCCAGCGATGGTGCTTCGTTTTCTCGCATACAAGTATCTTTAAGTTATGTTGGTGTGAAAGTAAAGTTAATGAAAAAATTGCTCTTATGTGCATTAATCCAGTCGCAGACTAAAACGTACTCGCGTATCCAATAATACGGAGAGGATATGTTTACACGTAATATAATCCCTTCCTAGTTTCAAAGAGTCTAAAGAAATTTAGTAAAATATACCAACATCGAAGCCCGGTTAGCTCAGTCGGTAGAGCATCTGACTTTTAATCAGAGGGTCGCGGGTTCAAGTCCCTCATCGGACGAGAGTATGTTTTTTGTTGGGGGGGGGGGCGGAGGGGTTAAGTTTGATTTCTTTTTTTTAAAATAATTTTATCTTGTCAATGATTATTATTGTTGATTAGACAGTGATTCATAAATTGTTACACCTCACCATTTAATTGTTACCATTTCTGTAAAGTCACATGGATTGGAAAAGAAGACCTTCGGGTTACAGTTATTTAGTTTATCTCTTCTCTTCCCGGCATCCATGTGTCTCTTTTGCAAATGTATTCTTATTTAAACATATTTGTGGCCACAAATATGTTTAAATAATTGAAATTTCTCCCAGGAAGCATTACATTTATGAAAAAAAAAAAAAAAGTACTCTTGTTTTGTATTCAATGATTTTCTTTGTGTTTGCCGAATAAATAATTCTAATAACTTTAATACTGACCTTCAAGTCGATCTCTATGCTCATTCGACCAGTGGAAGCCCAGGCCCGAACCCCAATCATGGCACACTATGGTCACCTGGAAAAAAGAGATCACGTGAACTTTACAACAATTAACTAGATGTACGCTAGCAATATGTTTATGCCCCAACATGGTTTGCAGACGACTTCCAATAGAACGGAACGCCATCTTGCCGAGCCTTACTATATAAACTTGACCCCGTATCAAATATATTGAACCTGTTCAAAATTTTGGTTTGCATACATGTACTTAAGTGGGAACATTGTTCTGGTGTGCCATGCAGTATGGGATATCTAGATATGAATAATCAGGTGCCTGGACGGGAGGGAGCTGGGATTGAAGTGTGCTCCTGAAGAATTAATACTCCTAACATTATGTACATAACAAGTTTTAGTTTTTCTATGTTTACAAAAGGGGGCATAGATAGATAAATTGAGATAAATAGATAGAGAGAGAGAGAGAGAGAGAGAGGAAGAGGGAATGAGAAATAGAGAGAGAGAGGGAGAGAGAGAGAGAGAAAGACATATGCAGACACTTAAAGAGAGAGAGAGAGAGAGAGAGGGGGAGTGTGTATGTGTGTGTGTGTGAGAGGGAGAGAGACAGAGAGAGAGAGAGAGAGAGAGGGGGGAGGGGTAGTGAGCACATTTTTTTTGGGGGCCCTCGAAAATTTAAAAATTTGCACCCCCCCCCCAAAAAAAGGTAAAAATCACGTTTTTTTCCCGGGGGGGGGGGGGAGGCCGGGCCCCCGCCCCCCCCCCCCCCAACTCGATCCGCCACTGCTTTGGAATACGGGGAACATGCCCCTTTAAGTTAATTTTTTAACCTTTTCATGGCATCCATATGACTCTTTTGCAAATGTACTCTTGTTATGTATTCAATGATTTGCTTTACTTTTGCCGAATAAATAATAATTCTAATAACTTTAATACTGACCTTCAAGTCGATCTCTATGCTCATTGATTCGACCTGTGGAAGCCCAGGCCCGAACCCCAATCATGGCACACTATGGTCACCTGAAAAATAGAGATCACGTGAACTTTTCGTATTCGCTTTTAATTACAACAATTAGAAATCGGGAGTGGTTTCAATAATTGGTTGATTTCCCGCTTATAATATAAGATATATAAGCGCTAGATAACATGAAGAAAATGTCCTTGTTTCTAATGTCAAAAGGTGGATATTTTTAGAGTTCGGAAATGCAGTGTATACTATGAATCTTCTTAAAACAGAGCGAACGTTATTATTATTTAATTGATTAATCTATTATTATTGTATATTTTTTAATTTATCTAAAATTTATTTTTTTGCTTTCTAAATTTATGTATTATTTATTATTATTATTGTATTATAATCATTAGTTTTTTGGGCGGTTGATGAAACAACAACTGATGAAACAACATTCCGAAAAATCATACACACACGCAGACACGCGCAAAATAATATACATGTTCTCTTAGATAACGATATATTATAACAGTTAATATTATTATCATATATACTTAGTACTACCTTTATACAGTTCATATTTACAACATGTTTTCTGTATCAGCCCACCCCCCTTCCGATCAGAATAGAAGTTGATACACATTTCATTTTCCCGCTGATATATATAGAGAGAGTATCACGTTTAACCATAGGCTTAATACAGGGACCACTCGGTTCCAGTAGGCAATGGGTTAAACAAAATGTCTCCGCCTTTGCCAAAATTGAGGAGAGTAATGGAGAACATTGATGTAAGCTACACAACCTCTACATATTATTTAATATGAAAAGCAAGGAATTATATTAATACAGCTGATCATCAGATCACAGTATCGAACCGTTTAATTTGTTTTCTGGGTTTTTGTTCATAAGCTAAACATGCACGCCCTCCACATGCCCACTTGCTGTTTCTGCAACTGCTTTCTTTGCGTTACTCCTATGACGCATATGCTTCGATTGTGTCAAATATATTATGAAAATGATGAACAAAATCATCAACATTGCAAAAGTAGTTATAAGTACAATCAGAGACTTATTTGTTGGATAAGTTTCTTCCTTAATTTCACCTTTATTTGGTTTTAATGCTCTCATTGTTGGGGAAGAATGACCGTGGTGATAGTAGGTGGTTTGGGGAACGGTAGGCGAATTTGTGGTAGTTGGACATGGGTCTCCCGGGTTATGTACCTCGCCTTTGGATAAGGGGTCCCATACAACGTCATAACAATCACATCTTTCTTTGGGTTCTATCAGCTGCGAAGAGCAACAGTATACATGGTAGCGATTCTGTTGTACCAGTACGGTCTGTTTCAACGTTTTATCGTTTTCAGAAAGCTCATCCAAATGAGGCATCCGCATACCCCCTTGGTAGCATTGAATCTGCCCTAGCATACTCCCAACTGTAGCTATGCAATGCAGCTTCTCCCAGTCTCCTGTATAATCATGGCTACCACCAAAACTACAATATGCCACGCCGGGGAGAAAGTCCACATGTAGACTGAGCCTTTTGATGTAGTCTCCATTGTATGCAAGGATACTATATATTCCTCCATCAGTTCTCTTTAATATATTTATTCTTAACTGGAGGAAACAATTTCCTTCTTGATTCGTATTCTCTAATGTGAGTCCGTTAGGTTCATCAAGATTTAATTCCATAAATTCTGGGTTTGCTGAATTGTAAAATGGACGTCTGTTTCCACACTGCAGTGTGATATTTAACCTGTCACACGGATATGGAAAATAAAGCTGAACTGACTCTCCTTCTATGGCATTTATATATGAATCACATCTCATGGACGTTATTAAAGAAACAAAAAAGATGAAAGCACCAAGAAGAAAAGCTTCTTTAAACCAGTACATCGTGTCTTATTTCAACACTAAATGAGAAAATATTAGTATGCAATGGTGCCTTGAAAATGTTATTAGGCCTTCCAAACTTGATATTACACCTAAAAATAAACTCAAGATTATTATTTACAGAATATATACGTTGGTCAGTTATAGGACGAGATGGTCAATAATAGGAAAAATGATGATGATGATGATAATCAGGATAACGTTCTGTAGTTCCTCTTGAAACTCAAAGCGTCAATATACCGATTCCCGTTGAAATGCTATTCAAACACCTTGCCACACAATAGTCCATTATTCCTTCATTGAAAATGGTTTTGGACAATCAGAACAGGTAAGCCATTTTTTAAAAAGAGGGGGGGGGGGGGGGGGGGTTACCGACATTGGTGAAAAAGTTCACGAGAAGTATTTTATCAACGAAGAGCCACACTAATGGCCCCGGATTGGATACGAGGTCAACCATTATTCAAAATATTGTTAGTATTCAAACATTACAATGGCGTTTGGCATATCTCTTTTGTGTTCGAACCATGCTGCACCGTATCCAGACACCTACCCCCTGGACATCTACCCCCGGATAACCACCCCCAATCAATTACCCCCTAGGACAACTACCCCCGGGATAAAAAAAAACCGAGCAACTACCCCCAGACAACTACCCCCTAGGACAACTACCCCCGGAAATCTACCCCCTAGGATGGTTGTCCGGGGGTAGTTGTCCTAGAGGATGATTGTCGTAGGGGGTAGATGTCTGGAAAAGAGCTCTACAATCATGTCGTAGTTGAGTCCCAACCAACATACCGACCCGCGGGCGTCCCCTCTTCCGCACACCCGACACACACACACCATAGGCCACCGACAGTAACATTCCATCGGGTTTAGGCCAAAGTTAAACCTTTTGTCAGATTTGAAGTGACGTGAGTTTACATTTTAAGTATGACACTGCTTTCCTTTTAATAAGCCCATGGATGGATGAAGGGGGGGGTGGTAGGGAGCACATTTTTTGTTTTGGCTCTCGAAAATTTTAAAATTTGCACCCCCCCCCCCCTTTGGGCGACAGTGAGGGGGCCCCCTGGATCCGCCACTGGTGGTAGGGTAGAGCAGTGGACTCGTAACCGGGAGGGTTTGAAACCAAATCGATGCGCTAGTACCCTTTGTTAAGGCATTTATTCTCATTGAGCCTCTTAGTCAAAATCATGCCAAAAAACATGAATTATCCAGGGTCATCATTCGAAATGTCTACAATAGATCTGTCTTTCGGGCACGCACATGGTTATTTACATTTGTGGAAGTACAAGTTCAAAGAAAAAAGAGAGAAATATTGCTGATTCATTGTTGATATAGGGCCCAATACTAACACTTGGCAACTCATCCGCGGTAATATAAAGGAGAGAGAAATATTGCTGATTCATTGTTGATTTAGGGCCCAATACTAACACTTGGCAACTCATCCGCGGTAATATAAAGGAGAGAGAAATATTGCTGATTCATTGTTGATTTAGGGCCCAATACTAACACTTGGCAACTCATCCGCGGTAATAAAGGAGAGAGAAATATTGCTGATTCATTGTTGATGTAGGGCCCAATACTAACACTTGGCAACTCATCCGCGGTAATATAAAGGGGCTCCGTTCGTTGGCAAGCCTGCAAATCATATTGGGGTCAAAACGTTTCACAACTACTGGTAGGCTGATTTCCAGAATGGCTTCACGCAACCAGAGTGCGATACCTCTCGTGACGGCTGATGAATGGTGGGGAAAATGCAAGAAAGTCGACGTTTTAGGTTCGAAGATGTCCTATTACGACTCCGATCCCCAGAATAGGAGCGGTAAGCATACGGTCGTGTTCCTGCACGGCAACGCAACGTCTTCGTATCTTTGGAGGAATGTGATCCCATAGGTAGAACCCATCGCCCGGTGTCTGGCTCCTGATCTCATTGGGATGGGAAGGTCGGTTAAGCTGGCTAGCCGTTCCTACCGCTTCTTGGATCACTACCGATACTTGTCAGCCTGGTTTGATGCCCTCAAATTACCAGAAAAGGTATAGTGGTATACAAATAATACACAACAGTCAGGGCATTAGTATAGTATTAATGACTGCTTTGAGAGAAATAGTTGTTTTTATACGCTCAAGGGAAGGTTAGAATTGTGCTATTGCCCGAGGTGTGCCGAGGGCAATAGCCCAATTGTAACCTTCCCGAGAGTTTATAAAAACAACTATTTCTCGGATATTAAAGCAGTCATTAATACTTTTATATGCCGAAAACAAAAGAGTCAACTAATGACACCACCTTGGCCTTTCTCTAGTTTATCTGTACGGTTGTTTTTTATGAGTGTATCTTTGAGAGTAGACTAGATCTAGATTCTAGTCTAAGCAAGATATTTTTACAATTTTGGGGGTGGGCCGGCCCTGGTGGAAATATGGATTTATTCTTAACTGGAGGAAACAATTTCCTTCTTGATTCGTATTCTCTAATGTGAGTCCGTTAGGTTCATCAAGATTTAATTCCATAAATTCTGGGTTTGCTGAATTGTAAAATGGACGTCTGTTTCCACACTGCAGTGTGATATTTAACCTGTCACACGGATATGGAAAATAAAGCTGAACTGACTCTCCTTCTATGGCATTTATATATGAATCACATCTCATGGACGTTATTAAAGAAACAAAAAAGATGAAAGCACCAAGAAGAAAAGCTTCTTTAAACCAGTACATCGTGTCTTATTTCAACACTAAATGAGAAAAATAATTATTAGTATGCAATGGTGCCTTGAAAATGTTATTAGGCCTTCCAAACTTGATATTACACCTAAAAGTAAACTCAAGATTATTATTTACAGAATATATACGTTGGTCAGTTATAGGACGAGATGGTCAATAATAGGAAAAATGGTGCGAGAAACCTCTCAGGAAGTCATGGTGATGATGATGATGATAATCAGGATAACGTTCTGTAGTTCCTCTTGAAACTCAAAGCGTCAATATACCGATTCCCGTTGAAATGCTATTCAAACACCTTGCCACACAATAGTCCATTATTCCTTCATTGAAAATGGTTTTGGACAAGCAGAACAGGTAAGCCATTTTTAAAAAAGAGGGGGGGGGGGGTTACCGACATTGGTGAAAAAGTTCACGAGAAGTATTTTATCAACGAAGAGCCACACTAATGGCCCCGGATTGTACACGAGGTCAACCATTATACAAAATATTGTCAGTATTCAAACATTACAATGGCGTTTGGCATATCTCTTTTGTGTTCGAACCATGCTGCACCGTATCCAGACACCTACCCCCTGGACATCCACCCCCGGATAACCACCCCCAATCAATTACCCCCTAGGACAACTACCCCCGGGATAAACAAAAAACCGAGCAACTACCCCCAGACAACTCCCCCTAGGACAACTACCCCCGGACATCTACCCCCTAGGATGGTTGTCCGGGGGGTAGTTGTCCTAGAGGATGGTTGTCGTAGGGGGTAGATGTCTGGAAAAGAGCTCTACAATCATGTCGTAGTTGAGTCCCAACCAACATACCGACCCGCGGGCGTCCCCTCTTCCGCACACCCGACACACACACACCATAGGCCACCGACAGTAACATTCCATCGGGTTTAGGCCAAAGTTAAACCTTTTGTCAGATTTGAAATGACGTGAGTTTACATTTTAAGTATGACACTGCTTTCCTTTTAATAAGCCCATGGATGGATGAATGGGGGGGGGGGTGGTGGTAGGGAGCACATTTTTTTTTTTGGCTCTCGAAAATTTTAAAATTTGCACCCCCCCCCCCTTGGGCGACAGGGAGGGGGCCCCCTGGATCCGCCACTGGCGGTAGGGTAGAGCAGTGGTCTCGTAACCGGGAGGGTTTGAAACCAAATCGATGCGCTAGTACCCTTTGTTAAGGCATTTATTCTCATTGAGCCTCTTAGTCAAAATCATGCCAAAAAACATGAATTATCCAGGGTAAGTGTCATCATTCGAAATGTCTACAATAGATCTGTCTTTCGGGCACGCTCATGGTTATTTACATTTGTGGAAGTACAAGTTCAAAGAAAAAAGAGAGAGAAATATTGCTGATTCATTGTTGATATAGGGCCCAATACTAACACTTGGCAACTCATCCGCGGTAATATAAAGGAGAGAGAAATATTGCTGATTCATTGTTGATTTAGGGCCCAATACTAACACTTGGCAACTCATCCGCGGTAATATATAGGAGAGAGAAATATTGCTGATTCATTGTTGATTTAGGGCCCAATACTAACACTTGGCAACTCATCCGCGGTAATATAAAGGGGCTCCGTTCGTTGGCAAGCCTGCAAATCATATTGGGGTCAAAACGTTTCACAACTACTGGTAGGCTGATTTCCAGAATGGCTTCACGCAACCAGAGTGCGATTCCTCTCGTGACGGCTGATGAATGGTGGGGAAAATGCAAGAAAGTCGACGTTTTAGGTTCGAAGATGTCCTATTACGACTCCGATCCCCAGAATAGGAGCGGTAAGCATACGGTCGTGTTCCTGCACGGCAACGCAACGTCTTCGTATCTTTGGAGGAATGTGATCCCACAGGTAGAACCCATCGCCCGGTGTCTGGCTCCTGATCTCATTGGGATGGGAAGGTCGGATAAGCTGGCTAGCCGTTCCTACCGCTTCTTGGATCACTACCGATACTTGTCAGCCTGGTTTGATGCCCTCAAATTACCAGAAAAGGTATAGTGGTATACAAATAATACACAACAGTCAGGGCATTAGTATAGTATTAATGACTGCTTTGAGAGAAATAGTTGTTTTTATACGCTCAAGGGAAGGTTAGAATTGTGCTATTGCCCGAGGTGTGCCGAGGGCAATAGCCCAATTGTAACCTTCCCGAGAGCTTATAAAAACAACTATTTCTCGAATATTAAAGCAGTCATTAATACTTTTATATGCCGAAAACAAAAGAGTCAACTAATGACACCACCTTGGCCTTTCTCTAGTTTATCTGTACGGTTGTTTTTTATGAGTGTATCTTTGAGAGTAGACTAGATCTAGATTCTAGTCTAAGCAAGATATTTTTACAATTTTGGGGGTGGGCCGGCCCTGGTGGAAATATGGAGAAGAACCTGCGCTTTCATATGACACCTCACTTATTGAGTATCACCTTCAGGATCACAACAGATAAAGGTTTGAATCTCGAATTGAAAAAAAACTTGACTTGACTTTTTTGCATGGTCGCGCAATGCACGTAGAATGCATAGAGACTGCATTGCGTACAATCTCTATGGGAAGAATTTCAGCACACAACATCGGGTGCGCGATCAGACACCCTGGATACTAGATCTATTTTCGTCTACGTCTATGCTGGTACTCCATTTTCAGCAACTAAACGAACATGTTTATGGATAATTTCACGTACCCTTTTTGTTGTTCTTGCTGTCAGCGAGTCTTGCATTTGATAGGTTGAAATCTTGGGAAAGTTTCTTGAGCCATTTTTGTCTTGTTTGGAATTGTCTTGTCTTGTATGAATATACCGACCAATTCTTCGCACACGTACGGTATCCTCGATCGCTCAAACCATTTTTTAACATGTAAACCTATGGGTAACCATGGTTACCGGGATTTTAGAACTATTTTTAAAAACTATTACATGGGTTCGGAATTTTACCGGGAATTTTACAGGAATTGTTAAAGTTTATGAATGCAATTTCGACCAATCAGATGGCTGGATTTCTTAAGTGAGGTATATAATAAGAATTAATGACCGGTCATTAGTAAAATTACGTGTGAAGCAAAATAAATGCCTGGTCACGTGTACGCTCTCAACCAATCATTTGATTAGGATCCGCTTCATCAGCTTATAAAATAATATATAAATGAGGTTGTTATTGTGCAAATAGTGTACAACAATGAGGGCATTAGTGAGAAATGTCCACGCAAGATACCTTGGAACAATCAAACGCCCGAGACCCAAGCAAAAACCGTTCGGACTATATCAGTTATTTATTGTTTTATAAATGATGACGAGGACATCACTTGATGAAGGATTCTCATTTCAAATATTATAGATCTAGAGTCGACTGACAAATTAAGATCTGCCGGAGCATTAAATGGTCGGTATTAAAATGCTGGTGACAGGTCATTAGCACTTTTTTGTATTAACTGGTTACGCGTAGTAATGAATGAACTGTTACGGGTAAGGCCCGGTCACACAGCCTTGGCTTACCCTCGGTTTACCCGTGGTATGCCCGCGGAACAGACGCCGGCGACTGTTCCGCGTCCTTATCGCGGGTGAAGCGCGGCGGTACCGCGGCCTACCACGAGTATAATAAAGCAGCCGAACCGGGCTGTAGAAATCATAACCGCTCCGTGCTTACACGCGGTACACACGCTAATGCACGTGATAACAACGCCGCGGTACAGACGCGGAACAAACGTGCTATGACCGTGCTCCACCCGCGATTACCCGCTAAAATTTCGCGTCCTACCGCGTGTAACCACGTCTTAACCGCGGCCGTAGCACGTCCTAGCACGTTCGTTCCGCGTCTGTACCGCGTCTTTACCGCGTCTGTACCACGTGTACCACGTGTACCGCCCGCGATTACCCGCGGTCTAAATTTTTGGGCAGCCCAAAACTTTTTCGCGCGGCCAACCGCGTGTGAATTTCTTACCGCGTGTAACGACGGGTAAAGTACGGCTGTATCGCGTCTTTATCGCGACCTCAAAGCGTCCAACAGCGTCTGCTTCACGGGCAGAAATTTTTGGCCGTGATTCGGCCGCGATACGCCCGTGGAGGGCTGTGTGACCGGGCCTTAAAGGAGTAAATCGTTGGATTAGGATTTACATCATCATTCATAATAATACCTCGTTTGCTTTCATATGTGGCAATGTTAGATGTATCATTCGTCGACATGTTTCATTTTTGTTAAAGATACATTATATACTTTTTTGTTTTACTTTTAGAGAGCGGAACGTTTGACTGTGAAAGCAAATTATTTGATACGAATTTCAATTGATAATACATGTACTTAAACAAATTTTAAAAAAATCGGTGATTCTAACAATATGCTAACGCCTGCAATATCGTAAAACGTGCAAACTTTGTTTTTCGTCGAAGGAAAAATCTGGCATTTACAAATTTGATATGTTCTACCTATAAAACATATTGATGAAAAGTCCTTCACACATATTTATTTTCAGATAACCGTCGTATGTCACGACTGGGGTGCAGCCCTTGGCTTCCACTGGTGTAATGAGCACAGGGATAGACTTGAAGGTAAGCAATATGGGGCGGAGGGTAAACGTGATTTTAGGGATCAATCAACATATTGAACACTCAAACACAAACTCAAGAAAATCTGATCTTCTATTCCAACAACCAAACTTTGCCTCCACAAATATATTCATGAATATATACTGTTGGTCATATATTATTTTTACCCCAATTTATGGAATGATTTTGACAATGATTTATTCTTAATAGTATAAATAATAGTATACATTCTCAGATTGTATTGAATAATAGTTTGCGAGTGTTTGTTTTGCGTGACTGCTAAAGCATGTGTATGCTAATGTGCTAATCAACTAGGGGACCTTCGTAATAATTCATTGCTTTTTGCCCTGACCCCCAACATAAAAAATCCTGTATGTGGGCATGCCTTGAACCATAATGCATGGCCCTACAGGGAAATTTTTCCTCTTGCAGAAGTAAAAAGCACGTCGTTAGCATCTGCCAAGTTCCTCTCAATGCATGCGTCATTTAGCATGTCACAGCTCAGTAGATGGTCAATGCTCTTTGGGCCCTGCCCGCCCTCACAGTCTGTTTCAGTGTTAGTTGGTAATATATATCCCCACTTGCTCCTATTTGCCTTCCCATTCCCCAACCTACACGCAGTCCAGGGTGACTCCAAGACTGTTCAAAACAGAGGGGGTACAGTGGGTACACTATGATTTTATTTTGTTTGACGAGCACAAAATTGTAGAAAGGATTTATATTTTAAGGTACTTTCTAATTCAAAAAATATCGGACATAATATATCAAAAGATGTTTTTCAAATTTTCAGATACCCTCTCGGACAAAAAGAGGGGCACATTTTTTGGGTGAACTTAAAAAGTATGATTTTTCATAATTTCTTTAGCTATCGTCCACATGGAAGGCGTCTACCAGCCAATGACTTGGGACATCTTCCCCGACTCTATGTGAGAGATCTTCCTGGCGTTGCGCTCGGATGCCGGCGAAGAGATGATCCTGAAGAAGAGCATGTTTATAGAAACCATCCTCCCGCTCGCCACCAAGCGGACGCTTCGCCAGGAGGAGATGGACGCTTACCGTGAGCCGTTCAAGAAGCCCGGAGAGGACAGACGCCCTCTGCTCACCTTCCCCCGTCAAATCCCCATCCAGGGAGAGGGCCCGGCCAGAGGAAACGGTCGCCATAGCTACGGCCTACCACACCTGGATCAAGGGGACTGCGGATCTCCCAAAGTTTTGCATCCTCGCAACTCCTGGAATATTCAGTGAATGGGGCACGGGGATTACGAAGGATTGGCCAAATCATAAGGTAGTCCAGGTTGAAGGGTCGCATTTCTTTCAGGAAGATTCACCCATCCAGACTGGGGACTACATCAAGGAATTCTTATCAAGTATCTTCAAATAGGCGGATCATAATTTAACACACCAGGGGCAGATCTAGTGTTTTTTTAGAGGGTGTAGTAATGCAACAATAATTGGCATAACAAAATGTAAACATATACTTAAAGATGAAGTTGAGTTCTGGTCATGCGATTGCATTGTGAAAGAAACGGTGTGGAACCGACCAGAAAAGGTTGATCATCTAGCATATAAGAATTTGTGTGTATTGCAAGGTTCTGGAATCATCAAAATGATAAGAAATTTGGCCAAGTCTTGGTAAAGTTACAAACACTGTACACAGAAAGATGTATATGGGACTACACGAACACGTGGCGTAAAAAGCCGGCCCCCCGATTTTTACGATGTTACATGCATATTTAGAATATAAAGGCATTTAAAGAGCCATGCTTTTCAGGGAACATGTCTTATCTGATGTTCTTCCACACTTGCATAATAAGAATGAGTAATGCTCACAAATTATTTTTCACCTCTTCCCAGAACTCAACCTTCTCTTTAATATATAAATTACATACATTCTAACATACAAAGGCGGTTGGGGGAACCAAGACCCCGACTTTTCCTTCTTGTTGTGAAAATTAATATCCCAAAATCTAATGACGTACTCTTTTTCTTCTTCCTCTCCTCCTCTTCTTCCTCCTCTTTCTTCTTCTTCATTTCTCTCTTTTTTTTTTCTTGTCAGAATTTTTGAGAGTATTGGACCACCTTTTTTCTTTCGTAAAGTTATCTTTTTTACCTATCATATATGATCTCAGATACTTTACTTCTGTCATTTTTTATCTGACATTTCCCCATTTTACTTCTTAGGAGGTCGGCCCAAAGACATACAGTTAGCAATATATCCATACCCCTTGTATTTACAACAACAAAAATATTGTGTTTATTGTATCAACTCATAAATGAAACTTGGACTTGTTGAATTGAGGAATATCTTGAATACTTTTAGAAGTAAGTTTTAATTTGTCACATTCTCAAGAAATATAAATCGGGACAAATCTATTTTACACATACTTAAGAAATTACAAAACTTGGTGATGGTATGAACAATTTAGTCGTCAACTGTATAGAGTAGCAATACCTTACAAAAAAAATAATAAATCAGAACCAAAACACCCGTAGGCTGTAAAGTTTTTTTGTGTGAATCATTTAAATTACAACGTACAGTATTTGCTTGATACAATTATAGTTTAAGTCTGTATTGATCATAATTATATACATTTTGTCATTGTTTGTAATGTTTGCTCTTTCACGTTTCTTTAATTTGTATATGATATCATTATAATTTCAAAATACATCTGTTATATTATCTATATTATTGTGTTATTCTAATAATACAAAATTCGATACTATATACCTGTATTGCAAATATGTTGAATTTGTTAAATGTGATTTTATTATAAGGTAATGGCAATTTCTTTATCATTTTGGGAGTTAGTTTGTTCGTGTATTTAATGAGGTATATATCGTCGCTGTTTTCACGAAGTGACGGTAGTGAAAAAAAATTGCATTCACTTTGCGTGACGATTTTCCTCACTACCGTCACTTCGTGAAAACAAGGACGATATGTGTGGCTTCGAGTATTATAGTAATGCATGTAGAACCTTCTAACACAGTACATTGCACAAGTTCTATAAAACATTACTTTTGTGCTTTCAATAATGCACTTTCGATTAAGTGATCAATTGTGGACACTTTTATAAGTTTTTAAAGAACTGTTAGAGGGGAAGAGGGAGTTGAAAGAAAGAGCATGGGAGTGTAAAGAGTGAGGAGGAGGAGAGAGAGAGAGAGAAGGTAGAGAAGAGAATAGGGAGAAATAAGAGTTAAAAGATAGTGGAGTGAATGACAGAGATAGAGAGATAAATGGACAGACAGACAACCAGAACAAAAAGAGAGAGAAGGAGAGAGAGAGAGAAAAAAAGAGAGAGAGAGAGAGAGGGGGAGAGAGAGAGAAATACTAGTAGGGGACGGGATGGAGCTATAGGGAGGGAGAAAAGTGCATAATTTTTTACTCTTTACAATTTAAATTGGTGAAACATGGTATAAAACACAATCATAACGTCTTTGTAATTAAAGAGAGACTAGATGTATACCAACATGTCTTCTTTTTCGGTTCGTTCGTTCGTGCCTCCTTAGATCAAGATAGTTATGTAAAGTTACTTAATTAAAATTAAGTTAATTAATTAATTAATTAATTAAATTCTTTTTCGGTCTTGGTTGCATATACAAATGATTGATAAAACGCATCTCCTATTCCCTGATAATTTTGCCCGTGTTGACTTAGTGGCGGGCTTTTATGCGACCAATATTTTTCGAGAACCTCCTTTCCCTTTTTAACATTTTACTTTTCGGTTTCAAAAGACAAGTGCATTCCAATAATTACACTCTCTAGTCCGTAATTCGTGTTAGCTTATTAAATGGCGGGATTTAATGCGATCAATATTTTGCCGTTGTCATTGTTCATAGGCAGACTGTAAAATAAGACAATTTACATATGACATAAGAAAAGATGAACTTATACTGAAAAGCAAAACGAAAAATGTAAAAACTTTCTGATCAGTGACGTATACAGGCCTAACCCGTGGTTCGTGTTAGCTTATTAAATGGCGGGATTTAATGCGAGGCAATATTTTGCCAGTATCGTTTTTTCATAAGCAGACTGTAAAATATAAAGACAATTTACACATGACATGAGAAAAGATGACCTTATATTGAAAAGCAAAACGAAAAATTGCAAAATTGTGTGATTAGTGACGTATCTAGGCCTTGCATCTGGAAGGGGGTGAGGTGTTGTAAATATATTTATGTATCTATTTATTAAAACATCTTTTAACAGGATAACATTGATCAGATCGCAGGCTGTTTTACATAATGATCCTGCATAAAGAAGGAAAATACAAATTTAAGAACTGACAATAAGAGTATTTACAAGAAAAACTGCAGTTGAATACAAACGTTAAAAATAGAAACAACATAAATAGGGAGAAAAGCATTAGGAAAACCGGAAAGAGGAAGGGGGAGATATGCATACATCTTGATAAAAAAATACATCGATGGAAAAGTGGATCTACCAAAATTATATTGACAAGTGTAGTATAATCAGTTAAAAAACGAAGATAACAATAGAACAAGAAATATCTTTGCAGCAACATAGGCCTCGACCAAACAATTATATAAAATAGATCAAGTATACATACTTTAATAGCTTAGACAGATACAGAGATGTGATTGGTCCAGAGCTCGTCACGTGATATCAATTGCGAGGATCAAAATTGTTATATTTTCCTGGCCGGTCACTTTTCGGTGTTATATTAACCAGCTGGTGAAATGAATATATTTTTAATCAATGCATGTCGCCCTCTTGAGGACTGTATGTCACCAATAACACACATTACACCATGACCGAGGGTCATTTTATTTTTTCAATATTAGATAATAGTTATAGCAATGCTGTAGTAATAAAAAGAAACGACAGTGAACAAATTGTATCGATTAAAGGAAGATTTTTTTTTTATATTGGTGTGATAAATGATAAATAACACCGAAAGGCGTCTCTACTCAAGCTTAAAACCATCTCGTGAAGTTATCATTGGATTTTAGGTGAAGCATGGAAGTACGTTTATAGTGTATGAGTTACTGAATTGAATGAGAGAGAGAGAAAAGGTTCAGGTCCCATATTTTGCGTTTTATTTGGATAATGACATAACCGACCTTGATTCAACATTTCATAGGAACAGTTCAGTTGTAACCATGGTTACCCATATTACACACCGTGCAATATATGAGTTGTCCTCCTAAAGAGCTTTCCTTTGGAGCTGTTATACTCCATTCCAAGTATGTCACACTTCTATCTGAACCGTGCTTTGATTTATATTACGCATCATTGCAATATTATGAAAGTTGCATACATTTTAAATTGAAATGGATTTAAAATTGAATTGAAAACTATATACATTTATCATTTGATTCATGTGATCTAAGGACTTCTCTTCAATTTCCATTTATTTGTTTTTTCTTTCCATTTTAGTAGCCAGTTTATTAATTTATAACACGTTTCATTGTTACGTTATTTATGTCTATACAAAGACGACCCGGCATGTCACATTGCCCCTTTCTGTTTGACTTTATGTACTTATCACCACATTAAGGCCGTATGATAACCGACAAACCGAGCAAATTTCTATGCGGGCAATCATTTCAAAGTCTCAGCAGCAATGTGACAGTTTCAAATGATTTATTTGTCTGTATCTGTATTATAGGAGCAGGAAGACGTGTAAAGCAACTGGGCATCCAACTACTGCAGATAGACTATGCTAAACTACTGCAGATAAACTATGCTAAACTACTGCAGATAGACTATGCTAAACTACTGCAGAGAGACTATGCTAGTAGAGGGAAGCTTGACGATCTATCTACTTGTAGATACCAGACAAGAACTCACGGATGTAATCCCCGATCTGGATGGGGGAATCTTCTTGGAGGAAATGATGCCCTTCACATTTGACCATCTTATGATTGGGCCAGTTCTTAGTAGTCTTCTCGATCCAGTCACTGAAGAACCCTGGAGTGGCATGGACGCAGAGTTTGGGTAGATCAGCGGACTCCTTGAGGAAGGCACTGTAGGCTGTCGCTCTGACGATCATGTCATCGGGACCATCGCCCATGATGGGGATCTCGCGGGGCCAGGTTAGGGTGGGGCGTCGGTCCTCTCCGGGGTTCTTGAACGGCTCACGGTAGGCGTCCATCTCCTCCTGCCGTAGCTTCCGGATGATGGCGAAAGGGAGGAGCTGTTCTACGAAGAGATTCTGCTTGAGGACCATCTCTTCACCAGCCTCAGAGCGGAATCCCTGGAAGACCTCCCGTATAGTGTCGTCGTTGAAGAGCTCCCATCCTGGGAGGGGTTCTATAATACTCTCCATGTGCACTAGACCTATAGAAAAATAGTACACAATCACAATCATTCATAACTACTTTCAGGGGCGGCAATCCAGGGGGGGGGGGGAGCGTTGAATAATGCAATATGTGTATATTTTCCAATTTATACCGCAAATAATGAGTATAAGGCTACAACACAATAAATTCTGAAGTGCTCTAAAGTGCAAAGTTTCACAGAGTATGTTTTTGTGGGGGGGGGGGGGGGGGGTTAAATTGTTTTCTTTGTATTCAATGATTTTCTTTGTTTTTACCGAATTAATAATAATACTACTACTACTACTAATAATAACGTTAATACTGACCTTCAAGTCGATCTCTATGCTCATTAGACCAGTGAAAGCCCAGGCCCGAACCCCAATCATGGCACACTATAGTCATCTGAAAAATAGAGATCACGTGAACTTTTCGTATTCGCTTTTAATTACAACAATTAGAAATCGGGAGTGGTTTTAATAATTGATTGATTTCTCGCTTATAATATAAGATATATAAGCGCTAGATAACATGGAGAAAATGTCCTTGTTTCTTATGTCAAAAGGTGGATATTTTTAGAGTTCGGAAATGCAGTGTTTAAAATGAATCTTCATAAAAACAGAGCGAACGTCATTATTTAATTGATTAATTTATTATTATTGTATATTTTTTATTTATCTATTATTGATTTTTGTCTTTCTAAATTTATGTATTATTATTATTGTATTATAATCATTAGTTTTTTGGGGGGTTGGGGGAGGAGAGGGTGGGGGGAGTCTTTGTCTCATTGTCACAATTGAAAACCAGGAGCCCGGACATATTAAGGGCACGAAGTTACATGTTCTTGGATTAGGAAAATAGGAGGGGGCCTATAATCTTTATCTACCCTCTTTATTAATTCCGCCCCCTTCTCCGCTTTGACGCCAATAAATGGATCCGGAGGGGCAGTGTCCCGGTATAGCCAGGATTCAGTACGTAAAATTTCACATCTCATATCAAAACATCTAGTAGAAGGATGTAAACATCAATTCTACCGTTTATTTCAGGGTAAATGTTTTAGATATAAAGCACTGAAACGAATTACATTTTGTTTCTGTTATACCTTTTCTGGTAAGTTGACCGAGTCAAACCAAGCAGACAAATAGCGGTAGTGATCAACAAATCGGTAAGAATGGTTGGCAAGCTTGTTAGAACGTCCCTGTCCAATGAGATCTGGAGCGAGACATCGAGCGATGGGTTCTACGCGTGGTATGATATTCCTCCAAAGATAAGAAGATGTCGGGTTGCCGTGCAGGAATATCACTGCGTGTTTACTAGTACTGCTGTCTTTGGTATCCGAGTCGTAATATGACATCTTCTCACCCAACACATCGACTTTTTTGCACTTTCCCCACCATTCATCAGCCGTCACGAGAGGTATCGTGGACTGAAAACGCGAGACCACTCTGGCAACTAGATGTACGCTAGCAATATGTTTATGCCCCAACATGGTTTGCAGACGACTTCCAATAGCAATAGAACGGAACGCCATCTTGCCGAACCTGACAATATTATATAGACGAACTTGACCTCAACATTGAACCTGTTCCAATTTTCGGTTTGCATACATGTACTTGAGTGGGAACATTGTTCAGGTGTGCCATGCAGTATGGGATATCTAGATATGAATAATCAGGTGCCTGGACGGGAGGGAGCTGGGGTAGAAGTGTGCTCCTGAAGAATTAATACTCCTAACATTATGTACATAACAAGTTTTAGTTTCGTTTGTCTATGTTTACAAAAGGGGGAATATATAGATAGATAAATTGAGAGCAAGATGAATATAGAGAGAGAGAGAGAGAGAGAGAGAGAGAGAGAGAGAGAGAGAGAGAGAGTAAGAGAGAGAGAGAGAGCGAGAGAGAGAGAGAGAGAGGGGAGGGGGGGGGGGGGAGAGACAGACATATGCAGACACTGGAAGAGAGAGAGAGATGGAATGAGAGAGAAAGAGGGAGAGACAGAGAGAGAGGAAGAGAGAGAGAGAGAGACAGGCAGAGAGAGAGACAGACATAATTACTACGGACACTGAAAGAGAGAGACAGAGAGAGACAGATAGGCAGAGGG
Organism: Strongylocentrotus droebachiensis; assembly: GCA_035222895.1. Taxonomy (NCBI): domain Eukaryota; kingdom Metazoa; phylum Echinodermata; class Echinoidea; order Camarodonta; family Strongylocentrotidae; genus Strongylocentrotus; species Strongylocentrotus droebachiensis. The sequence continues at coordinate 211,768 of JAVYIG010001767.1, forward strand.
AGAGAGAGAGAGATAGAGACGACAAACATACTACATACACTAAAATATCAGGAGCTCTTGTAGCGCAGTAGAATATATACTTAAGGTTGGATAGTTTCTGCGCTCTATAAACATATTATTATTAATATTATTATTATTAAAAGAGAGAGAGAGATAGAGAGTGGGAGAGATCGACAGTTAGACGGATCGACATACAGACAGGCAGACACTGAGAGAATGAGAGGGTTGCTTGTAGAAACAGAGAAAGTGAGAGAGAGAGAGAGAGAGAGAGAGAGAAAGAGAGAGAGAGAGTAAAATAGAGAGAGAGAGAGAGAGAGAGAGAGTGTGTGTGTGTGTGTGTGTGGGGGGGGGGGGGGGGGGGGTCTTGGCCTGCTAATTCGTTCTCTTGCTGGATACGCACGGTTACTGTGATATGTGTGAAGGCTTCGCTTACGAAATTGTTTTACCCACATAGTCCCTTTCGACCTAGGTGTGCTAAATGGGTACCTGGCAACGTTGGGGGTAAAGATAATTGTAGGTCCCCCATTATTGACGAGGCTATATACCAAAGGTAAACAAAAAAGATAATAATAACTATAATGATGATGATGATGATGATGATGATGATGATGATGATGATGATGATAATAATGATGATAATAATGATTATATGATAACAACAATAATAATTATTTTCGACCCGATTGAAAAATGTTAACCCCCCCCCCCCCCCCCTTGAAGAAATCCTGCGTTCGCCACTGCCACTGTTTCTTGTTAACGCACTAATGATTGACAGATGATGTCACAAGATGTCACAGGGTGGAGCTTATATTATTGACAATATTTTTAAAAATATTTAAAACCTATGAAATATAAATTATTTAGATGTTTGAATACAAAAAATATGAGTTATATGCAGCTCTGCACATTAACAGGAATCAACTTATATTTGGATTTAACCCGACTTTGAAGGTTTCAAGAAACGGCACACTGTTAGATGCCCAATAATTAATTAATCCGGTATACCCTTAGTTTAGCCTTTTATTTTGAGCTCTAAGATACCTTACAGTTTGGACATTGATCCGTAATGTAAACAACGAGGTCCGAGAGAGGAAGGAACCGATTATTTGTTGATATTGCAGGGCCTGTCTTCTGTTAGATAGTTTGTTCATACCCTGCATATTCAGATGTCCTGATATTATATTAGCTGAATCATGTTTGGAAAAATGGCGTTCCGTTCTATTGGAAGACTGCAGACTGTCGTGGGCCATTTACAATATGGACCTGCCTCTAGCGGACAGCTAGTCGCAAGGCCCGCCGCAGCTATGGGGTCGCGCAACCAGTCAACGATACCCCTCGTGACGGCAGATGAGTGGTGGGGAAAGTGCAAGAAAGTCGATGTTTTGGGTGAGAAAATGTCATACTATGATTCGGATCCTCAAAATAGCAGCAGTAAGCATGCAGTAGTCTTCCTTCACGGCAACCCAACATCTTCTTATCTTTGGAGGAATGTGATACCCCAAGTAGAACCCATCGCTCGATGTCTCGCTCCAGATCTCATTGGACAAGGACGTTCTAACAAGCTTGCCAACCATTCATACCGATTTGTTGATCACTACCGCTATTTGTCTGCTTGGTTTGACTCGGTCAACTTACCAGAAAAGGTATGCATTCATAAATGATAGCAGACTGGCAGTAATGATTAAAAGTTTCATTGGACATACATTTGATTAAAAAAGCATGTTGTCAGATTCATCAAGGGAATTCAACATTTTATGATTTCATTTCTTCTAAAATCTCAAATATATTTAGGATTAATTTCTGAACAGAATTTTAATAATCCAATACCTGACAAGTAAACCCACTTGATGTTATCTGAGAAAAGAAAAAAGGGTTTTATTAAACTTTTAAAGCTTAGTCTGCTACATATTTTATTACTTGGAATTTTCAGGCACATTTTGAGTGAGATAATAACACTCTAATGATAAATCTTCTAGGCCTATAATGCTTTCTCGTACTTTCATATGGAAATATTGTTAGATTGGACAAATTAATTTCTTTTGCAGGTGAGCATAGTGTGTCATGACTGGGGTTCAGGTCTGGGCTTCCACTGGTGCAATGAGCATAGAGATCGAATCGAAGGTGAGTTTTAAAATCAACCATGGATTCAAAACAAAAAGAAAAGGGGCACTGCTAAAATGAAACAATCGTAACAACTGTGTTTTTGATAATGTGGGAAAAGAGAATGTGGTGTCAAGCATTGCCATTGGGTTTAGGTTCTAGTTAATGCCTGCAGTCTAGCATAAACTCTCATCCCTTTTGTTCATCACAGCTTTTATACGAGACAAAATGATGCAATGGTGTAAGATGTAATACAAATGTTTTTTTTTAAAGAACCCACTTCATTTAATCTAAAGAAAGTTAAGATAGGTAATGAGATAAATTGATTAGGTTCAGATTGTTATGTAAGCCTACATGTACCATTTACTATATATTTTACTATATATAGCACTCCAAGGTTCAAAGACCTAATGATATGATATGATCCGTTTTTAATCCTTTTAATTGCTTAGTTTGGTTCTTCTTCCTGCTTCTTGTAGGGTTGGTCCACATGGAGAGTGTTGTGGCTCCTGTCCCAGGCTGGGATCGATTCCCAGACATGGCGAAAGACTTCTTCCAGGTTCTTCGCTCCGAGGCTGGCGATGACTTGGTGCTGCAGAAGAACTACTTTATAGAGCTTCTCCTCCCGAGGGCCATCATGCGTGAGCTACGTCCAGAAGAGATGGACGCTTACCGTGAGCCCTTTAAGAACCCTGGAGAGGACAGACGCCCAACCCTTACCTGGCCCCGCGAGATCCCCATCAAGGGTGACGGCCCAGACGATGTGATCGCAATTGCTACATCCTACAACGCCTGGCTCAAGGAGTCCGCTGATCTGCCAAAGCTTTACATCCATGCAAAGCCAGGGTTCTTTAGTGAGGGGATCAAGAAAGGCATCGCAAACTGGCCGAATCAGAAGACTGTCGAATCTAAAGGGTTACATTTTCTACAAGAAGATTCGCCCATCCAAATTGGGGATCATGTCAAGGATTTCTTGTCTGCTTTATACAAATAGAAAATTCAGTTCTTGGAATTTACCTTACCGGTATTCAAAATTTGTTTTGATATGAAGTCTGAAATAATATCCCTAATTTGCTACATCAAAATAATGAGTAAATTTCATCATGGATAGAGAGCTGTAACATTCTTCCTATATGTTTCAAGACAGACTATAATTCCATGTATTATGCACTTTTTAAAGTGTTCATTTTGGATCACATGTCTTTAATTTCGAACTCCAGCAGACCAAATTTATTTTCTGAATAGTTGTTTTAGAAATAAGAGCTGTCATCAAAGTTTACTTACGTGTACTTCAATCTGTAAGCTCAGCAGTCAGCATTGCAGGTGCACAGACCCTTACAGGACTGCAGATATATGTTTCTCTAGTCTCTACTGACAATTAATCCAATGACTGCTGATTTCTCTCAGTCCAATAGACTCAATTTAGGATCCACCTATTTCCCATAGGCAATGAGTTAAGTTGACCGTAGAGTAACAAATTTCTTCTGAAGTAGTACTGAAGAGTCTTCAGTATTTGATTTCATATGTTGGCTGTAACAAGACCTTCAAATATTCTGAGAATATCGCTTTATAATAGAATATGCTAACTGCTTACCAGTATTTAAATTCTCAAATTGTTTGCAAATGCTTTTGCACTTTCTTTAAGTTCATAAAGAATGATTACATGTATGTTCAAAATTATTCTAATTCACGTATTCCAGCTTAAAAGTCCACTAATTTTGTAAATCTTGTTGTTTCTTGTTAGTTCAGTTTTTCATCTACATGATTTAAATAATGACCAGGGTATTATTATTATTATCATTATTTATTCCTTTTGCTTACGGTTCCTTTGCTTCTGAAATCATGTGAAATTTTAAACAGGAATAGCCCTTGCACATGTGTCAATTTTGTCCTATATGCACTACCATTAGAGCAACACGGGTAAACAATGCGAGGTATCATTTTGTAGATGTGAATGCCAATACCTGTACATTTATACCAATATTTAGTCAGGAATGAAGGATTGTCTAGCACTGAACATTTACTCTTTCACAAGAATTTTCAATCCATTTGCATTCTTGCATAAATTTGTTTACTGACTGGTGAAGTATATCTGTATTCTTTGAATGAACATGTAATTAATTTTGTGTGTAAAAGTAAATGTAAAAATGACATTAAAGTTATCTATTTGTTATTTTTTTTTCAAATCTTGTATTGTTATCTTCATGCTATGCATGCATGCTATGCATGACAAGAGAAATGAGGTTTATGTGAGATGCTATTTAAGAATGCCTTTATGATTAATAAAATAAAATGCAATTCCAATGGGCCTGTGTAATGTGTTATATAGTTTGTTAATATATTGTTTGAAGGTTGAGTGCTGTGTATAATGCCCCATTAGCCTGGGTTGTAATTCAAAGACAATTAACATAATTTATGCTGATAGTGTGTCGTTTGTACTATCTGATGATTCCCTGTACTTGAACTTTAGTCTGAGATAAACACCCAATTTGTACAGATTTGCATACAAGAGTTGGCCATTATGTTTTTAAAAATAAATACGGGGGGGGGGGGGGGGGCTCTTCTCTTTCCCTGCCTCTTGCCCTGTCTCTCTCTCCCAAGTGTATCTCTCCCCTCTCTCACTGCTATACCTACAGCCTGTCTCCTACCACCCCCCGCACCATTTCTCTCTCTCTCTCCCCCTCCTCAATACATTCCTTCCTGAGCTCCTCTTTCTCTATCTCTGTCTCTTCCCTCTCCCAATACACATGTGTATCTCTCTCTCTCTTCTCTTTCTCTTCCTCAATCTCTCTCCCTCCTCAATAAATTTATACCTGAGCTCCTCTTTCTCTCTCTCTCTCTCTCTTCCCTCTCCCAATACACATGTGTATCTCTCCCTCTCTCACTACTATACCTACAGCCTGTCTCCTCCCATCCTCCGCCCATTTCTGTCTCTCTCAAGACAGAAATGGACGGAGGATCCCCAATATCTTCCCCTCTTCTCTCCTCAGTCTCTCTCTCTCTCTCCCTCAATTATCTTCCCCCTCCCACTGTCTGTCTGCCTGTTTCTCTCTCCTCAATCTCTCTACCTTCTCTCCTCCACTCCTCAATCTCTATCCATCCTCAGTATATTGTCTTCTCTCTCTGTCTCTATCTTTCCTTTCTCCTTCTCTTCTCTCCCCAATATCTCTTTCCCTTCTCTCCTCAATAGCTTCCCCTCTCACTCTCAGTATCTCTCCCTCTCTCTCCCTCCCTCCTCAATATCTTCCCCTCTCTGTCTGTCCCTCCCTTCTCTCTCCAATATCTTCCCCTCTTCTCTCCTCAGTCTCTCTCTCTCTCCCTCCTCAATATCTTCCCCTCTCTATCTGCCCGTCTGTCTCTCTCTATCTCTCTCTCCCTTCTCTCCTCATTCGTTCTCTCCCTCCTCTCCTCAATCTCTATCCCTCCTCAGGATATTGTCTTCTCTCTTTCTCCCACTCTTTTTCCCCAATATATCTTTCCCTTCTCTCCTCAATATTTTCCCCTGTCTCTCAATATCTCTCCCTCTCTCTTCTCTCCTCAATCTCTCTCCTCTCTCTTTATCCTTCCCTTTTCTCCCCCTCAATATCTTCCCTTCTCTGTCTGTGTCTCTATCTCTCCCTCCTCAATATTTCTCCTCTCTCTCTATCTATCTCCCTCTTTTCTCTCCTCAATACCTTCCCCTCTCCCTCTCTCTCTCTTCTCAATGTCTTCCTCTCTCTGTCTACCTTTCGCGGTGTCTCTCTCTCTCTCTTCATCCTCAACTCACATTGTGAAATTGATTGGCAAGTCATGTTTATAATTGTTCTTTTTATTTTTTATGTGTGATCCTTTGTGGTTCATATTAGACCAATAACATGTATTTTGGCATGTATGGAATTTCACAAAATATAAGTACTATTTTACATAATCAATATTTGATATCCATACTTACATACTGTACATTACTTATAGATTTACATAACCATACAGCTGTAGAAATAAATACAATAACATACTCTAAGCAAATGCAAAAAAATCATGAAAAATAATTTTACAACTATCCAACAATCAGAAGGCTTTATCTATTCAGTTTTTATCATTCAAGTTCAACTAAATTTTCACAATTCACATGCGTATCATCGACCTAATCATTCACTCATTCATAAATATTTGGTTTATACAAGGTACTAATCTTCAGTTTAAATGTCATTTATCTAATGTCACATTTGTTTTAATAGGGGGCACAGGCTGATAATGCCACTCCCCCCCCCCCCCTAATACATGTAAGCCAGTGATGTTGGTTACAATCATACCTGCACTTTTACCAGCAAACATATACATGTTTGTATTTATGGTTTAGAGTTGCTTTGATATGCAATTTACACAATTTTAAAAACTTTTTAAAAGTCTATTTCCTTTCCCTACTTGCAGCAGATGTACATCTAGTGTACATTGTGTAAATAGTTTTGGTGTACAAATGCCTACAGAGAAAAATTGAGAAGGAAATGATTAAACGAAAGGACAAATATAATGGATTAGACTCGTTAGAGTAACTGTAACAAAGTATATACCTGTAGTTAAGATTATCAACAACAAAAAAATGTAATTAATAATGTTCCATGTGTGTACATTAAACTAACCAAACATGAATGTACATGCATTCATCTCCTAGCTATGACAACTTAGAATCTGTCTCAATAATGGCAAGAAAATAATTCCAACTATGAAAACATTTTCAGAGAAAAACTGTAAATTTGAAGATATGCAAAGATGTATAGAATAAAATAATATATTATGCTATATTTTTGTTTATCAGTACCATTCCATCATATCAATAATTATCTACACTTTAATTTAGTGTCAACTGTCAGGGAGACTTTATTTGATTTGCCCTTTCTTATCTGATAAAAAGAGGAATTATGAGTATTCAGCAAACTCTTGGAGCTGGATACACCATAAAATGCATGATTTTGTAACTATTACAGAATTTGGAACACTAGAAATTTAAAGAATGTGATTGATATGAATACCTTAATGTGTTATCCTCTTTCTCATGCAAAGAAAGAAAAAAATAATAATCAGACATGTCATTAAACCAACCAAAACAAAAGAAAAAAAAAAAATCCACCCATTGAATGAGCTGAATGAAAAATCAAGAAAACAAATCATCAATAGAAGGGTAGCCCATAATTTCTTCAAAAGAATTAAAACCAAAATGATTTAAAATCTCATTTTCTCTAAGTACCATTAACAAATGAATATTTCAAACAAGAAAATATCATGGAATAATTCTTTATGCAGTTGTCTTTGATTGTAGATTTGGAATGAAATGTGCAAGATAAAGTTCAAATGACTGAAAAAAATAAAATAGATCAAGATTATATTTTTCGTAAAGATTCTTAAATTTTCCAATCGTAATAGTGGAAGACAAGGATAACATGTCATCAACAGTGTTATGGGACTATTGTGATTTACCGATATCCCGATCACAAGTATCGATACCTGGGTGGGGGTCCAGACACTAATAACATGATACTCTGAACATACAAACTTGACTCAAATCTGGTTATTCTGAGTGAAACATGGTGTCAGGAGTCGAATGTATGGAAAGAAAGCGGTAAAAGAGGCTTGTGTCGATGTTTAAAGTGCTACCTGGAAGGAGGAAATTCATTTTGCAATGCTGAAAATGTGCCTCGAACTTGGGAGTACAGTATGTTGATAATTATTCTGTTTTCTTTACTAATGTAACACGCTTTGAGCATGTTTATGTAATGGCGTTATATACATTTTAATATGTACCGGTATGTATGTATGTTACGTTTATTAAAGATCGTTGATGTGCAGCACATGCCCCTCTTGTCTAGCAAGACATCCATTGATATGGGACTGATCACAGTCAATAGTTTCCATGAAGTCAACATGGCGGTGCCTTTGAAAGGAAAACTGAAGCTCAGCTTGATGAATTAGAGTAGAGAGGCATTTTGAAGGTTTCAGTACCTGCAGACTGGGTCAGGAAACCAGGCAAGCTCAGAATCTGTCTTGACCCGGGAGATCTAAACAGAGCCTTAAAGACATCTCATTATCTCATGCCTATGAGGGATGATATACAGCCAAAGCTTGCAGAAGCCAAAGTATTCTCTGTGTTAGATGCGAAGGACGGATTCTGGCAGGAAAAACTGATAGAAAGGAGCAATTTGCTAATGGCATTTGCGACTCCATTTGGTCGTTACAGATGGACTCGGATGCCCTTCGGTATATGTACCGCATCCGAAGAGTTCCAAAGAAGGCTACATGAAATCATAGAAGGCTTGTGTGGTGTGTTGTGGTGTTGATGTTGTGGCAGATGTCGTATACGGCAGAGGTGCTGCACATGAAGAAGCCCTGGCGGACCATTATAGGAATCTCCAGAAGTTCTTGGCAGGGGCGAGAGAGGTCAGACTGACTTTGAACAAGAAGAATCTCAGACTACGCCTTAAAGAAGTGCCATACATGGGACATCTACTGACGAGTGATGGTCTCAAACCAGATCCTAAGAAGGTGAAGGCTGTAGTGGACAAGAAGGGAGTTCAATGCCTTCTTGGGAGTGTAATATACCTGTCAAGATAGCTGAACCTTTAAGAAGGCTTACTGACAAAGGTGTCCACTTCGAGTGGAGAGAGGACCATGAGGAACCCTCAACAAGTTACGAAGGCTTATGACAGTAGTTCCAGTCTTGTAATACTACAATCTGAAGGATGAGGCGACAATCCAGTGCGATTCATCAGAGAAGGGGCTGGGAGCGTCATTGCTCCGAAATGGACAGCCAGTCTACTACTCATCGAGGGCCCTGACGAAAACAGAACAGAACAAAGCTCAAATTGAGAAAGAGTGCCTAACCATTGTGTACTCTGCAGAGAGGTTTGATCAGTTCATCCAGGGAAGGAAGGTGACAATCCTGACAGATCATAAACCCGTAGTGACGATATTCAGCAAGGCTTTGAACAGTGCCCCGAAACGCCTCCAAACAATGCTCTTGAGAATGCAGAAGTATGATGTTGGTCTGACATACTGTCCAGGGAAGGATATGTTGATTGCAGACTGGTTGAATAGAGCTTTCCTGCCTGACACAGAGAGCTGCGACAGGATCTATGCTGAAATTGAACAGATCATCCAGACAGATTATGTCAGGATACGTGATGCCACATCACTACAGCTACAGAAAGAGACGTTGAGAGACCCCGCTCTTCAAACTCTGACATCCATTGTGATGAATGGATGGCCTGAACAGAGAGATGAAGTCTCTGTGGTGGTGAGAGGATATTACCAGTTCCGGGATGAGATAATGGTACAGAACAGTGTTTTGGACCAGGGCATGAAAGTAATCGTACCGACCGCCATGAGAGCCCTGGTGATGATCAGGGTCCACAGCAGTCATCTAGGAGTTGAAGCCTGGGTTCGACGAGCTTGAGATGTCCTGTTCTGGCCGGGCGTGCAGTCTGAAGTGAAGGAAAAGGTGACACAATGCAGCACCTGCATTGCTTTCTAGCCCAAACAACAGAAAGAGCTGTTGATGTCGCATGACATTCCAAGCAGGCCTTGGAGCATTGTGTCGCTGGATCTCTTCACATTCCAGAACAAGGACTACCTCATTACTACCAACTATAACAGTGACTTTAAAAATGAACGAAGGACTCTTATGTTCATATTTTATTTTATTTCAAATGCTCATCATTTTTATTTAATGTATGGTATCACAGAATATAATGTGATTGGGATCTTGAAATTCAAAAAATTGTAGTTGTTTGAATTTGTTTTTTTGAAGAAAAAAAACAGAAAGGGAGAGAAAAGAAAAAACATGATACAAAAGCCTCAAACAAAACAAGCAACTAATATTAATAAGAATAAAATATTCTTTTTCTTTTTATAAGGAAGGGAAATGTTATGGGATTATTGTGATTTACTGATATCCCGATCACAAGTATCGATACCTGAGGGGGACCAGACACATAAATATATTTGTGCATTACATGATACTCTGAACATACAATCATGTCTCCAAAAAAATCTTGTTATTCTGAGTGAAACAAACAGGATAAAACAAAAAAAATATTCAGAAAATAATTTGCGTACACAAGTTTGACTCCTTTGGGGATTTGTCCTCATCTTAAACACCAGCACTGTGATTGCATGACTCCAGCTTGTCTGGTCTCTTGTCCACAAAAAACTGAAAGAAACATGGAAAAGAAAAAGAAGACATATGAGTAAGAAACAGAAGAAAATGGGCTTGAAAGAAAGAGATGGAAGATCTGCAAAAAGAGGTGGAAAGTGAGATGGTTCATGAACCAGTTTAGACCAAAACTGCTTTAAAACTTGTAGCTCATTGGCATTTTTTTTTTTTTTTTTTTTGGGGGGGGGGGGGGGGGAGGAATTTTAGAGCACTACTCCAAATAATGATTAGCCATAGAGATGATAACCTAAGGATACATAAAATATGAAAATTAAGGTGGCATTTTGTTTGTTCAGAGCTAGAAGGGCATTAACTCTGTGTTAAAATATATGAGTAAATGCATTTCTGGTTCCAGACAACATTTAAAGAAGTGGATGTTGGGGCTACATGTAATTTGAGTCACTAATTTCAAGATTTCAAATTATACCATCCATCTAAAAAGCTGAAATAATCTTAAATTTCCAACAAAACAAGGTAGTTCATTTGATTACTTCACTGTAAAATTATATGCACATCAATGTTACACCAATACATATTTCATGTATTATCACAGTCCCAAGTATCATATTTTACCAGGTCTTCTATGATAAGTAGTTAAGAATAACCTCTAGGCTGACTTCCATTTTATGCAATTTCCCTACAAGTTCTTAACATTGCACCTGAAGACCTCTATACAAATAACGCACGTCCCAGAGTGCAATAGCGGTGAATGCAGTACACGCGAGGTTTCTTTAGATTGGTGCCGCTCTGTGAACGAGCCGCTTGCGGCGAGTTTACAGTGCGCACCATCTGAAGAAACCGAGCGTACACTGCATTTACGTTTCGCACAACAGGGTCAAGTGCGTTATTTGTTTTATAAAATAGCGACACAAATAGCACAAACGAAACTTTAGATCTTAAGTTAGAGTCTACGAGAGTTCGTGATCTAGATTTATGTTGGTTCGAGACTAACCTTGCTGGCTTACCAAAAAGTCAATAGGATTCATTGCCTTGGTTAAAAATAAAATCCATACAGTGGGTCTAGAGACGAGTCTACATCAGACAGCTGAAATTCCTGGCTTCATTATAAAATCCAAAAGTCAAAACAGGCCTAAATCCAAGGCAAAAGTAAAATAAAAAATTGCTTTTTAATAATACCCCGCTCTAGCTAGCTAGCTAGAGCTACATTGTAAGCTACGTGTACGTTGCGCTGGGGATCACGGTGGAGCGTACAGTATTAGCTACGCGTAGCCTACAATAATTGCAATGCACTCGAGGGAGCGCGTACTACACGCACGTACGTACGCGCGCGCACTGGATCTCCATGGTCACGTGCAATATAACTTTTTGTTGCACTTTTTCTGCACTCATTTCTGCAAAATCGTGCTTGCATCGAAAATTTGTCAATGTCATGTGACGCGTATTGACCAATCACGATGCTTAAAATACTAGAGCCATTTTATAATAATCATTAACTGGTGTTTTGTCTAAAGCTTCGTTCAGATATGACGCGGCAAAACGTTGTTGTTTTTGAATGACGATGTAAAGTGTAATACACTTCACATGGCTGTATCTCATGTGAATATCGCAAGAGCTCAGTCCATAAGCTCAGGTCCTTTGTTGCGCGTAGTTGGCATTCATTTACACCTACAAAACCAGGGCGCTTTTCTTTGCAGCAGTTTAATACTTCATAAATGAACGAGCCTTAAGAACAAAATGAAAAAAAAATGCTACTCCTTACCTTATTGATAGAGGCGAAGGCAGGACCAAAGCGAGTAGCGACTTGTAGCCTCTCAGAGATCCATGCTGGTAGTTTGGACTTGATGGAAGGTCTAGTGTAGCGATGGTCTAACAGCAGCATGCTAGCATAGTCTCCCTTGTGACGTATAGCTCGACCTGGTGTACGATAGGTCATGATGACGATGATCATGATTAGTATAATTGCTAAAATAAGTATAATATTATTTTCATACTTTACTGTTTGGAGAGGACCAAGAAAATCTGCTTCTTACATTTACCAGACCAAGAAGGGCATCAACTCTTAGGTAAAATCTATGAACAGGACTATAGTTCCCTCTCAAAGCCCGTACAAAAAAATATTGACTAATTTCTTGTTATCATCAACCGTTTTCTCAAATTCACTTTCACGGGCGGATACTGATCTTCAAAGGACTTGTGGGACTTATCGTCCAAGTCTTGTCATGTCAAAATGTTAAGTTTGGAAGATTGCAACAGGAAAACACAAAAATTATCCTACTAAAAATCAAGTTGCCACTTCATTCTCTACACTGTAAAATGCCTATAGATAACTCACCTATGGACTGGTTAACTGCCTTCATGCACAGGTTGTCATAGTGAACGCTGCCAGCACTGCGTCCATTGATCTGAGGCTAGAAAGCAACAGGAAAAAAAATACATACAATTATAGTTCAAGAAAATAATAGTATTCTGGATTTCTATAGCATTTAATATATACCGGTACATGACATCTCTCAGTGCTTGAGACATATATTATTACACAGATCACTGGATTAAGGCTTCCTCACTACGTCATTCTATTCTTCTTCTTTTTTCTTTTACTTTTCTTATAATTAAAAAAAAAAAGGCATACTTTTGGTGGGCACAATTACTTCTAGCGAAAGGATAGATGTAATTAGTAGGTGGTAATCTGCAGGTTGGTTGTCATGGAATCACCAAGTGCTGATGATGTACAGCTGTACAATCTATACACTTCATTTTTTAAATTCATTAATTTCATTTTTTTGCAGGGTGCCATTAGACAATCATACAGCAATGTACAAGTTGTCTTCAATCATCAATTTATCAGAATTTTACTTTATTTCTTACCATGTTTGCATTGAGATAGTCCATTTTCTCCTTCAATTCTGGTGACTTGATGTTTGCGTAGGGAAGACCAACCATCACAATACACCTGTGAAAATGACAAAGAAAAGGGAAAAGTCATGAAAAGTTAATGGAAAACACCCATGAATCAAGCTGGGTGAAATTATGAATAAGTGAGCTACATTGAAGAAAAAAAAACACTACATACACCTCAGATCTGTATCAACATACGCACATTTTCATGTTACAACTGGTAAAATTTGCATTTATAGTTATAGTTGTGCAAATTTAAAGATGTTAATGTTCTGTTCAGATTGTGGATCCAAATAGTCATGCATTCTTGGAGAGACAGAAAGAGAGAGGCAGAGAGTGGGGCAGAGAGTGGGGCAGATAGAGAGATAGAGAAAGAGATATACATATTCAATTTGTGGATTGTTGCTGGGAAAGAAAAAAAAATTCACTATTGTATGAGTATTTGGAGGTACAATCATGAATAAATTCAAGATAAGAATCATAAATATTTTGCTTCAAAATCCTGGTTGTAGTTGAATTACAAAGTTCCCATTGACATGTAACACTACTGAACCATCTGAATCAAGTTGAACCCTCTGATCTTACCTTCCTAGATTATCAGAGAAATTGATGCCTTCGCTCATCTTCCCTCCGACCACACAGAAGAGCATGGCGCCATTCAGGCCTGAAAGCGTACAGCTACTGCATGCCTTCTGTAATAGAATTATTTAAAAAATTGGAACAGCCATTTAACACATCGGTTGCTTTCTTTGCTTTGTTGCACGGCCGCTCCTTTGCCACACATGCATTTTTGCACAAAACAAAACATGCACCCATTGGCGGGGGGAGAGGATTGCATTGTACCCATTTCCGGTCTTGCACTGGAAAAAATTAATTATCTTGAAGCCTTTCATATATCAGTATAATGTAATCTTGCCGTGGAAACAGTTAAATAATCTTGAAGCATTTGGTACATCTTTCAAATGATATATACAATGTGGCACAAAAAGGTACTGCGCTCCACATTATTAACACCTAGGCAAATTTCAAAGGCACAACATTGAGTTTGGGCGAATGCCAAGTGATAGCAGACACTTCCACTGGAGGAAGTAATGATCATACCTCGATGGTTGCAGAGTACTGGCCCAGGACCTGGTCTACCTGATTGGCCTTCCTGGGTTCTCTGTAGATCTTCTTACGATGGCCTAGTCTAGTGAGGACTCCATGAGATTCCCAGTACTGGTAGATCTGCTTCTCGTAGTCATAGGAGGGGAAGAAACAGACCACGCCCCCGGGTACGATGTTGGAGATGTTGACCAGAATACGCCCTACTTCATCCATCTGGGGGGAGGAGGAGGGAAGGGGGGGGGGGGGTCGAGAAAGAGTATTGAAGAGTTGTAAAACCTGATGAGAATAATAATTATTAGTTAATAATAATGATTTGATATTTATCCAGGTTAGCCACATCAGTATGAAAGTTGCTGTCCTGCAATTGTTATAAGGCCTTAAAAAAAAAGATGTTTCATTGCCCTTTGGACCGACCCAAAAATCTTGAAATCTACGGTCGGCTTTAAAAAATATTTAAGCATTTAAATATCAGCCCACAGAAGGGAGAAAAAAAAAAAGTTATAAAAAAAAAAAAAAAGGATTTCTGACCGACCGACCCATGTTTTGGCACCTAAAGGGCAATACAACATCTTTTTTCTTTAGGCCTTACCAAGGGAATTGACAGGTACTCATTTGCACCTAGGTGGTGAGTGGCAAATGTGGATTAATGTCTTGCCGAAGGAAATTAGTCAATAGTGCCAGGCTGGGATTCGAACCATCAACCATTGAATTGATAGTCAAATGAAGGAACCATTATACCACAACACCTCCTGAGAAGCAGACGTTTAAATATACATTTGTTTGCATGAAGATCGAGGCCTAATTGTACCTTCTACAGCACCCTTGAAAATTAAAAAATGGAGTTCGTTAGCTGTCTGAAAGGTTTGAAGAATATCATGAAGTGAAGTGGGAGTGAAAAAGCACCACACTGTTATCAACCCATTTCGGACATGTGTCAAAAATGAACTTCAACACTACACTGAATTAAAATGCCCTGTTTTATTGATAAATAGGGCATAAAATACTTGTCATGGATACAAACATCATGATATAGGTAACGAATACTGTTTCTGGAAGACGAATGTAGACATTGTTTGATATTCCAATTCTTGGGTGCAATTTTTTCTTACAAGGGTTTGCCGGGAGTAGATTCCTGGTTTCATGTAGGAGAGGACTACATGTAAATCTTACCATTTGAGGCAGATCTCTGTGCTGATATGTGAAGTCTAGCTCTAATCCCGTCGGTCCCTTGGATAGGGAGATTGGTAGCAGGTGCTCCGGAGGAATCACATGACCTGAAAAGAATGAATGACAAAATTAGGAGTTAGTATCTAGAGATCATGGATAGCCCTTATTTTATGCATCTACATTGGATTACTATGAGTAGATAAGAGTACCATTAAAGCTGAAGCTTTTCTTGCTCACAGTTTATTTTCTATCACTCTCTTTAGCTCCTCAAATATGTCAAATTATGTTCGTAATAACATTAATACTTTAAAACATATGATTTCACCAAAGACCAAGAAGTTGGACTTGATCTCATCAGAGCAATACCAGATAATGAGATGCAGATGTAGCTATTAAAGGCCATCCATCTACAAGGCAAAAACAAACTTCCCAAAGGACTACATGTTATAGAATAAGTCTAATCATGTAATTTGTTATACTGTTTTCCTTGGGTGGTCTTCATGGACAGATGTGACGCGCCTGCGTGCGCTTGGAACTTAAGACTACTACAATAACAGTGATACTACATGTATGTTCAAGAGAGAATGACAATACTACATTTGTGACTTCTCATTGTTTGGAGCTCGTTTAAATTGTACAGTTGAGATTGATACAGGCACAGAAACAGGTGTAGTGTTATTGGTGAAAAGAATATGATTATACATTGTTTTAAAGAAGTTTACAAGAGGTAATTAAATACAGAGTGTTCATACTATTTGTTTGAAAGTACATGTACACGCAAAACTTATGCATTCCTTTCAGGAGGAAAAGCTCTACACCAAAAGTCATGCTAATGAGTGTACTGAGTACTATAGTAGAGGTATGAAGGTGCTTTGTACATGTAGTTAAATGTATCAAGTTTCATATTTTGTTTCATTGAAAAAGAGCAAGTTATCAGTATTTGTCGTTTTCAGAAAAGGATAATCGAAAATGCCATTCATTTGTGACAATTTGTTTAAAATCATGTATTAGATGGTTTTTCCTGGTTTTTAATGTTAAAATCGTGCTTATACTCACTTGGTGGAAGATTAGCTATCTTTATCTTTCACATATTTAACGAGCTGTTTACAGTATGTTTGTTGATAACTAGTGTTGTAGCTATGGTAAGGTCACATGACCATGAAAGGTTATGAATATTTGTCGTAAATTTATTACTATATTGTATCAGGTGACAAATGTAAATTTGTTCGTTTTGCTTATATAATCACTTGTATATTATATCTGGATATATGTCATTGTTTAACAGTATTTTGCATTATTACCTGCAGGTATATAAAGCGTATTTGAAATATTTCAGATTCAGCTTGACATATTTGTGTCTAATCAAAAGGCAGAGGACTATGGTTACAGTTTTCAGTGGCAATGATGTATATGTTTATTGCCAGTTGTTCTTTTAAAAGAAAAGAAAATTTTGTAGCGGTTGTATCCAGTATTGCTGTGCAATGGGTACATGTCTATAAAGAGGGCGTTCATTTTTCTTTGAAATACCATCTTCTTGTTATTGTTATTGTTCGATAAACAGTTGTGCGTTTATGTAAGACTATTCACTAAGCATACAAGGATGAGCTTAGCCAAAGTATTCAGTTACTGTTACTATGTAGATGTATCCAATAACTATGTTTATTGTTAGAGTTACAGAGTTTAACTTACAGAGCATTGCGTTCACGGCTCTGCTCCTCAATACCTTATCTCTCTAATCCAAAACTACACTCCTGCAAGACCTCTACGCTCATCCACTTCCAATTTTCCTGTGACCCCCAAAATTACCAAAACGTGGGGGGAAAGATCATTTGCTTACTCTAGTCCTAAATTATGGAATGGCCTTCCTGAAGACATCAAAAAATGTTTATCCTCTGATTCTTTCAAAACTCATCTCAAAACATTCCTTTTCAAGTCTTGATCGTTTTTCCTGTTTACACGCGCCTTGAGCACTCCACAGAGTGGATTTGGCGCGATATAAGTTACATTATTATTATTATTATTATTATATGCATGTTGTTGCTAGAAAGTTCTTCCATAACTTTCTGTTTTAAGGAGGGAGGTGTGACGCGCCTGCATGCGCTTGGAACCAAGACTACTTAATAAAGTGTTCGTTATCGTAGACATCTTGACACATAAACATTGGCCTTCTGACTGATATGTTCTGGGAGTTATTGTGGCGGTTTGGGGATGTGTAATGCTTGTCTTTGGTAACGAATCAGATTGTCGTGGTTTAGTGTTGCCCATGATCCGTGACAACAGACTTCACTTGACAGAGCATGTAAAGGTCAAGGAGGAAAACACTTAACTGAATGCATCTAGGAAACAGAATCTGAAAAGAGACACCTACCACATGAGAATTCCAATATCCTTTCAGGTTGGACCCCGGTACAGACAAAGAGCTGATGCTTGAATTCTTCGACCGGTTGCATGGTTCCCCCGGCAACAATGATGGCCCTAGCCTCCTCGACTACATCGGTGAAGTGGACAGCAGGGTTGAGAAGCTGGAACCTCAGGCTGCACTGGCTCACTAGTTCTGGAGACAGAGAGAGATAGTCATGGCTCATAATTAGTGGTTGCCTGCCCACCTACACTTGAACACTTTGGTTGCTTTCTTTGCCTATCTGCATGGTTGCTCATTTGCCACAACTGAAATTTTGCACAACACGATTGACACCAAATGATGGAAGGATTACTTTGTGCAACATAATGGTTTTGCAAAAGTATCAATTTCTTGTCTTGATTAGCTCAATGGCACTGGAAACAGTTAAAGGCTATTGGTACTAGTTTACAGGAGGGATTAGACCACCCTGCAAGGTCACTGACAGGTGGTTATCTCATCAAATCAGCTCTCAATTAACATAAGAAAAGAGGATCATGGGGGACCAATGGTCACCGATCAGGCATTGTCTGCTATATAGAGGGCGCAAGTAGCTATAAGTAGTGCAGTGGGGCTTTAAATAATCTGCCTTTGGTATATCTATCCCATAATAAATACAATGTGGCACAGGGATATAATTTGCTTAGCACATGACGAGTTAAAAAGGAGTAATAACCGTCAATAGATGATTTGTACCTTTCTTGTGAACGACTACTCGTCCATCCTTGTTTGCATTGGTGAGAGCTAGGAGAAAGCCCTCTATGTGCATCAAGGGAGATGAAAATACATGATTCTCGTCGTCACCTGACTTATCTGAAAAGAAAAAGCATCGAAGGAAGAACAGAAATGACTGAAATATGTTTTTCAAAAGGCGATCAAATATTAAGAATTACAGTTGAATGAGCATGCTATAAAGCAGGGTGGGAATAGGAATGCATGTACGAGTGTGTTTAAGGCGCCTTGGATCAATTCGAGTGGCAGTAATCACGCGTGCTTCCTGCAACGTTATGGAAGGCTGTTGATGACTTTATTCACATGCCCCAGACGTATGGAAAAGGGCACACGTGTGCTAATAAACTAGCAGACGTGTGCAATCGCACCTTGCACACGTCTGCTAAATAACAGGCGGTGATTGGTCAATTAGCAGACCTCTGCCTGTTATTTAGCAGACGTGTGCCACGTTCCATACGTCTGGCGCATGTGAATAAAGTCATCAACGGCCTTCCATAGAGTTGCAGGAAGCATGCGTGATTACTGCCACTCGAATTGATCCAAGGCGCCTAAGCAAAATACAAACCTCCTTCGAGGACTGGGTGACTACAGCTGAATGTCACAGCAAGGACATTTGACAAAGCTGACCAAGGCAGACTAAATAAACTTCCATAATAATTTACCACAGCATATTGCATCTTCAGCCCATCCAAATTCTTATTTATTATCTGTTAATTCTTCAGGTTGAGTCAGTTACCATTTATAATTTGCGGGATGTAAGATGAGGTAGAAGGAAGAGCACATCAAAAGAAACCTCCTTCCAATAACAACTGGCTGCTTTTAAACTTTTCTATCATGAACAACAAGGTAAGTGTTGGATTCCGTCTCATTTAATTTTCACATTTAATAAATACACCAAAGAATTTATAGAACAGTTTCAACCTATACACTATGAACATGACCGACAAAGAAAGAGGACAAAATATACAGTTCCTCATTCTACCCTCAACAATTGCTGTGGTAGACAAAGGAACATCCCTTCACTGCTATTATGTCAAAATGTGTAGAACCGGTGAATATGCATGTGACACCTGTTCTACACATTTTTACATAATAGCAGTGAAGGGAGGTTCCTTTGTCTATATGAGGAACTGTATATTTTGTCCTCTTTCTTTGTCCGTCATGTTCATAGTGATAACTGTTACCTGGAGTTGAAGGTTGGTTCTGAGTTGGAGCCTGATCTCTCTTGCTGATCTGATGTAAGAATTGGGTCATACCAGATCCCTTAGGTTTCTCAGATTGATGAACTTTGACCGACGCTGGTTGATATCTCTCAACAAATCCATTCAACTGCAGAAAAGATGTCACAACAAAAATTTCATCAGGGCCCCGTGCTATAAACAGTTGTGATTAATCACAACTTATTTACAATAAATATCAATCGCAATTATGTACATAAGAAATGAGAAAGGGGACTGCAAACTTGCGATTGATTAGAGGACTTGCAATTGATTTAGAACTGGCCTAAGAACTGGCTACAGACGATGCAGATTCCTAATGCAGAGGTGGGGTCTAGGAGACGCCTGCTAGTCTGCCCAACCCAGCCTGCCAGAGCCGTGAATTGCCGTGCCAAAACCTGTGTGGACCACTGGAGTGGACTTGTGTAGTGACTCCATAAGAAGAAGAATTTATTTAGATCAATCGCATATCATCATAAGACAGGGCCCCGGTGATTAATATAGACTTTTGATGGTATTTTATGTTAATCATCCCCCATCCCCCCCCAAAAAAAAAAAAAAAAAAATTATCACTTGTTTGATTTGTAAGCTTTGAACTGTTGTCAAAATGTCCCTTTCTGAAGATAAGACGTCTTTCTTTAGAGTCCAATATACATGTAGAACCCTTTTCATGCAATTCCTTGAGCATGTTTTCAGTACTTGCCAGGATAGACATTTTGAAATAAATATTAAAATGAGAAAAATTTTGCTTACCTTTCTGGAGATTTGACTCTTTTGGCAATATCTTTGCAGCTGTTAAATGAAGAACAAAAGGAAACAGGGGCATACATTGTATTAGCTCTCTGGAAGCTCAGTTGCCCCAAAAGATTGGTAAGTCCA
The DNA here is from genome assembly GCA_035222895.1 of Strongylocentrotus droebachiensis. Taxonomy (NCBI): domain Eukaryota; kingdom Metazoa; phylum Echinodermata; class Echinoidea; order Camarodonta; family Strongylocentrotidae; genus Strongylocentrotus; species Strongylocentrotus droebachiensis. Next base: position 232,409 of record JAVYIG010001767.1, read on the forward strand.
AGTATTTCATACAAAAGTATACATACATGTATATAAACATATAAACACAAGAATAAAGCAGTTCAAAAATACGTATTCATCAATAAAAGAATAGTGACAAAATAAAAATACAGCATTGCTACAGCCCGTTGTCTTTAAACGGCTGGCATTATATCTACTTTCTGGCAGCCAATCACAGCCCGTTAATGTTTTTTGCATGCTTTGTTCCTTTAGTTCCCCCTTTTATTACCCGAATTTGGCTTTTTGTTCATTCTTTTGATTTACTCCAATGAGTGCAAGACGAAAGCTTCAGTATGACGATGATGATCCACAGCACTTGTATGGCGCCATTTATCTGTTTCAAACATTCTGTGTGGGTTGTTATTCTTTGATTTTGTAGTACTAATCATCTTTGTGCAGTACGAGCACCTAAATTGTATAAATGGTCTGTGACATTCAATTACAAAATTCAAGCATGTAATTACCAGAAATCGGCAGATCTGAAAAGAAAATCTTAAACCTGGGGCCATGAGTTCTCAAGGAAATGTAACCTACCTTGAAGAGATTGATGTTATCCATTTGTGAAGAAGGAGGTGACAATTGTGACTTTAAAATAATCCCCAAACAACATAGAATTCCAAAATTGTAGAAATCTGCGCTGAAGAGATAAGTCATGCTTGTGGTCTGGATTACTTAAACAGGCTCTAAAGTGCCTCCTTAGTCCTACATCACTGAACTGTCTACTTATTGTTGTGAAACAGTGACATGTAGCCTTCAAGGCTTATACAAGGTAGAATGTAACCTACCTTGAAGAGATTGATGTTATCCATCTGCGTCTCAAAGAGAAAGTTATTGATGGTGAATACAGAGGTGGAGCCGGATCCACTCAGCTTCTGGGAGTCTGGAGCTGAGTCGGTTCTCCCTCCAAGCTGACGGACCCAGCTGGAGAGGAGCTGAAGGAGCTGTTTGATGTACATCAAGTTCTTGGCAAGGAGCCGGCTCCTGGAGGACAAAAAAGATAGGGAGTAGGCAATGAATTGAGGGGACATTGGACATGCGCCTTGATAGGGCCATTTCTAAAAGTGTGACAAAGCCAATGCTTTTAAGTAGGTTCGTTTTTTTCATTTCTTGTAATTAAATCATTTTGCATTACAATGACTACAAAACAATGTCAAAGATATTTCATGCTTATTTCTGTTATACCATTACGTTTATTATTGTTTGTTATTGTTTATAATATGTGAAAAAGAAATGGAAAATAAATTCGCTCTGTATAGAGCTATTATATATATATATACATCAAAGTAATTAAGTTAATAATTTAATTCATTCATACATGTACATATATTAAAGCCCACTGCACTAGTTTGGCCAGGAGGGATTAGACCTCCCTCAATGGTCACTGACAGGTGGTTATCTCATCAATTCAGCTCTCAATTAACATAAGAAAAAGGGGGCCATGGGGGACCAATGGTCACAACTTTGAATAGGCATTGTTTGCTATATAGAGGGCGCAAGTAGCTATACGTAGTGCAGTGGGGCTTTAATACCTGGTAGTGTCCATTAATCAATAATAATTTATTTGTACATGTATAAATATTCTGCCCTTACACTACTTTTTTTCAGAGGTCCGAAGTAGCTTGATAATGTGTGTGACTGAAAAAGAAGGGTATTTCATTATAGGTATTCCACTGGAAGAATGTTTAGGTTCATGTGTATGAACTGAACAAACAAAAAATTGTTTGAGAAAGTGGAGATATACAATGACAAATTTTCACTTTATACGCTTCATGATATTGACAAGAATGGCAACAATTTTTTGAAAGCTATATTTACACACAAAGCCCTGCACATAACTTTTAAAGCATTATGAAATAAGAGGACTATTACTTGCCACTTACTTAAACTTCTGCATGTATTGACTCAGTTGTGAATGAGCTCTGCAAAGCTATAAGGGAAAGAAGTGAGGAAAAGTCAGACAAAATAAATTGTTAACTATACCACCATACAAATTTAGAGAGAGAAAAACAAGAATTGGACCCACACATGGGAGATTGACACTACGCTCTCTCTTATAGATGTTCAGGAGAAACAGATTTCAATTAGGCCTGGTACTTATGGTTGTGTGACCCATACTTTAGCAAAAAATGATCTACAGTAAAACATACACTAGCTGAATTCTAAAGTCCTGGTGTAAACCTGGCAGGAATTAATTCTTTGAAATGCTAGAGCGCCAAAGTGGAAGCCATGCCAGGGTAATAACATTTCCAAAGCTCTTTGAAAGTGCATAGAGACGTTATAATATGATATGCGCTATACAAGAACCGAATATTATTATATTATACCATGCCCTAACCCCAAATCAAATATAAAAGACTAAATGCCTAAATCCAACCCTATACATAAGATCAAATAAAGCACACAACAATTGTTCCCTGTGGAAACTGTTGGAGAACCGTAGTTCTAGAGAATCATTTCCCAATTTACACAGGTTATCGTCAAGGCCCGCAACAGAGAACCATTGCTTTTGTTAGATCACATGGATAGTGAAAATGAAGACACACCTGTGCTCCTGTGACTTCAACGCTGTGAACATTGCAGATGGTCTCGATGAGAACCATTGCTTTCGTTAGATCACAGGGATAGTGAGAATGAAGACTCACCTGTGCTCCTGTGACCTCAACACTGTGAACATTGCAGATGGTCTCGATGAGATTATGGGCTTCATCTATGATGACGATGTTGCCTTTGAGATTGATACGGCAGGCCTTCCTTGTGGATTTGTGCAGGAGGATGTTGTATGGCAGGACAACCAACTGTTCAATTCAAGTTTTAATTAAATTAAATTAAATTAAATTAAAGTAAATTTCATTAATTTATCATCCGACAATGTAAAAACACATATAAACTTAAATACATACATTAGCAAATAATAGATGAAAGGATACCTTCCCTGAAACAGAATGCACCTGAATATATCATATGAAATGATAACAAATCAAATATAAATATGGAATATTTTATACAGACACTGTCCACCCCCCCCCCCCCCTAATCCAGCAAAAACACCTTAAAAATTTGAGCATAATAAGTAAAATAAATTTGTGTTGTAATCTGGGAGTGCTTTTACTGTTTAAATATACGAAAATACATCATCATGATCATAAAGGTACCTATTAACAAAATCTTGCTTCAGTTTAGATTTGAAAACATTTAGTGAGGTAGTATCATTAATATTTTTTTAAGATTGGGTTATATTATGATATCAGCAATAATTAACATATTTATCAACAAGAGCAATGACATTTTAAAGCATGTCATGACATTCATACAGTAATAACAAGATTTAAGAGAAATGAGGAACGATATAATGCAAACAAATGTAACTTCAGTATCAAGAAAATTAACAAATCTTAAAATCAGTATAAAATTATATATTGTTGATAAGTCCATCTTATCCTTCATAAGAGCAGCATCAAAATACATGGAAGTGGTGAGCAATTTAGCTCTGGAAGCTCTAAAAGAGCCCTGGTTAAAAAATATATATAGCAGTTTTACAACATCAAATTCCAGAAGAGATTCCATGAACAGGAGAGCATTTTCTTTGCTGAATAAGAGTACGTAATTGTTTGTCATGATTAAACACAAAATTGGCTCTTTATTAGTGAGAAAGCTAGAAATGTACTGGCAATTACTCTGGGCAAGAAGATATTATTACAAACCTGGGCATTGGGAACTGCATAGCGAGTGCCGTAGTACGGACAAGCCTTCAATTCTTTGCCGACCTTGCCGAGCTGTTCCATATCCATGACCTCTACCGCGACCCTGTCCTTGTAGAGACTCAGCGGACCTTGACTGAAGTGAGGGCAGGCTTTGATGGACTGCTTGGAGCGCTTCCGCTTGGGTTTGGTGGTGGAATCATCCTCTTTCTTGGCTGCTGCATGGGGAATGAGGATGAGGGCGCCAGACAAAATGATGAAAATAAATGCAAGTTAGAATTCATTACCATTCTCACACACAAAGTGATGACCAACTCCCTCCTTAATGTTAGAACAGACAGAGGTATTTTGATTTGTTTTGAAATAATTTTTCTGAGAAAAATAAGACAAACATAATTCTAATTCTACAAAAAGTTTTTTTTCAAACAAAGGAAACTGTCATACTACCTCTCTATTAAGGCCACTTGTTTCCAGTGGCCAGTTTTCCTCTTTCCCTTGGGTGGCCTTATTAATTGGTTTTACTGTATTTAAATCTATCATGCTTTCCTAAGCCCAAACCCAATGACACACTGGTGTATGATAAAAGATAATAGAAATGTACATGTTCTTTATTCTTATTTTGATAACAGACCGCTAGCAGCCCTTTTAGAACTCCTTCTTGTTCAGACAAGTTTGTATGGGAAGTTTTAGTCAGGCTGATGCTTGAAAGACAAAGGTTTAAAAAGAGACCATCTTACCGGGCTTTTTCTTGGACTGCATCTCTAAACACCTGTCATTGATAAGGGTCATGGATCGGAGCTTCTTCACTGCTTCGTTGATGCAGAGATTCTGTCTTGATCCCAAGGTCACGACCTTAACGTCGTCATGGTAAGGACTCTTCTGAACCTCATGGACAAACTGACTCAGCTGAGAGTGGGTCCTGCTGCAGTAAAAGATCTGAAAAATAGCAATATTTTTGATGGACAGACATTAATAAAAAACATACAATACAAGGTATTAGAGCACACATTGAACATAATTACTCTTCAGTTTGTGTTTCAGATCAAGAACCACAGTGAGACAGATCTCTATTTTGTTTGATTGGTTTGTGTGTATTGGGTATTTGCAGACGTGTATCAATCAGATATGATTATTTATGTCTGGGGACTGACCTTTAACGTCACCATCCAAAAGACGTGACTCATTTTCAAAGTAGGGTCCGCCTGAGCCAGTTTGTAGAGAGATGACCATGCAAGTGAATGTACCACTAGACTAACTCAAATCTCCCTTAATGAGACCAAAAGTGTCTTGAAATATATATATGTTTATATATACTATACCAGTACAAGAATACATTCATGTAACTGTAACAGTCATTAATAATGATAATAATATAATAATATCTAAGATTTATATAGCACTGGTATACACATACAGTTTCTTATTGACTTGTTAAGTCTGTAATGATTTTCAAAATGAATATAACGCCAAGAGTTGTGGATAGAAAGTCCAGGGACATGATTTGAAATATAACGTACTAAACAAACGTTTATACGAAAAAAACTGTTTGTGCCATAACAGCTAGGAAAGGATTCTTACTTAATTTCTGACTAAGCCAAGAATATGTAGTTTCAAATCACTGTGAAATGTGTAAATTGAACTAAACCCATCTTGAATAGCTTTAGGATCGATGAAAACAAAGCAAAACAAAACAATCTGTTGTGATCTGTAACTGCACCTTGGTTATCTCTTCAGGTTCATCAGTCTCATCCTTTTCTTCATCTTCTTCCGATTCAGCACTCTCCCCATCACTGTGGTAATCAGCTACCAGATGATCATCAGCATCATCCTCCTCTCCAGGAGCAGCATCTCCAGCTCCTTGACGTTTATCTTTCTCATCAAGCTCTTTGTCCAGGCCTACAGTCTCATCGGTGGTTGAGAGTCTCTGATAGGAACACCAAGGAGAGATTGACAAGATAATGGTAAAAATCATATTTAATGGATACATCCCCAGAAAAACTTCAATTCCCTGCCATGGCAAGACATCAATCTACATTTGCCACACTCAACCCAGGTGATGTACATGAATACAAGTAAGAAGAAATTCCTTGGATGCTTCTGCATCATTTTTGGGCTGCTAAGCTAGAGCAGGGATAATAATCCAAAGCTTTTGAGAATTTTACAAATTGAAAAACTAAGGAAGTTGTCTGTTTACATCTGTGTTTGGATTTGGATTTCTTATCTATAACCAAGCTAACTGCACAGGAATAAATCGGCTGATGGAAATTACCTTTCGCTTGAATGAAGATCTCTGACGAAGGTCATTCTTCAATTTATCCAACTTAGCTTCTCTCTTTAGCTTCTTTTCTCTCTCTTCCTAAAAACAAAATATATTGAAAAGAAAATTTAAAATGAGTGTCGTACTGTCGTTGGCAACATTTTTTAAAGTGGTAAATTGCATATGAACAAATTCTAGGGTGTAACATCTTACATTATTAATTCAAAAGTATTTCTAGAATAGAGCTTGCAGAAATTTGATTAGCAATACGTGATTGGCCAAAATTTAACATGCATAATGTGTCTGTACGTCTTCACTAGACCTATTATATATAGAAAAAACGCCCCATAAAAACGAGCTAGCAAACAAAATAAAAGAAAATTGCAGTTGATTACCATTAGCTTGGTCGTTTTCTCCATCTGATCTCGCTTTGACTCAAACTCCATCACCCAATCAGGAGCTCCTGATGACTGCGTAGTTCCATTACTGCATTGGGAAGAGGGGGAAGAGGGGGAAGAGGGGGAGAGGGCACAGCAGGACATTTATATAATACAGCAGAGTATGAACAAAGTTACCCATCTTAGATTTATGTACCCTTTACCAAATATAATATGAGTAATCAATGATTTTACAATAAACCCTGAAAATGTAGACCAGTTATGATGAAAGACTTCAACTTGACTTTAATCAATTTTTTTTAAAGGCAAAAAAAACACACAAAATATGACAAGGTCAGAGGGAGAATTCACCTTTGTTCATGAGCCTCACTCTGCTGCTGTTCCATCAATGCTTCCAACTCCATCTGTTTTTGTTTCTCATGATCACTCAGCCATTTCAGTGCTCCACAAATAAGGCTCAGAGACTTCCCCTAGATAGAAGATGATGTGCACAAAACATAGCATTCATGAAAAGACTTCTCTGAAATTATTTATTTTCTGTCACCAAAATATTATAACAATTAAAAAAAAAGAAAAAAGAAAAAATATCATATATCAGTTTTTTTTTAATGAATATGAGCCCAGGAATAGTATTACAATATAATTCCCAGACAACTAGTACTACTCCCTCCGCCCCCCCCCCCCCCCCACCCAGGTTGTGGGTAGGTTAGACTCAAAGCTTCTGACATCCGATATTATTTATTCAACTACGATGGATACCAGATATTCTGATATCGCATATCGTAACAACATCAACGGTTGTTCCACTGAAATTATGTCTGGCTCCACTGACCGCCTCTTTACAGAGATTGAAGTACATCTTACGGGTTAGTAAGGGGAAGTTACACAATGCGGTTTGTGTGTGATTGCTGATCTTATGGCGTGCAGTACTTCATGAAAATGGACAGATTAGCTGAAAATAAGATCTTATTATTTTGATGTTTTACAATGATTTTTTATGTCATTTTTAAAGTTAGAATTATATGGAATTGTTTATGTCATTTTTACAGTTAGAATTATATGGAATATAAATCGATTTTTGTTTTCTTTCTCCGATCATCAATTTTTTTGCTATCTAAATTCATAAAAATTCTTGATAAAGAAAACAGAGGGCAGATTTTATGCTTTATTTTATTACATACCGTAATTAGTTAATTAACCATACCCGATGGTTATTTCTGTCTGTGGGTAGGTATAGTTCACTAATGTAGACTGACTTAGAGAATTATCTGAGCTTACTGTTCCTGTCGGGCTTTCAAAGATACCAATCTTGCCACCATCCAGCGCCTCGTACAGATGTTTCATGAAGTCTTCTTGTATGGGGTACGGAGGGAAGGGGAATGGAAACTTGACTGGACCTTCTCCCTCATCCTGCTTCTCCTCCATGTCAGTCTTCCTTTCTGGATCATTCAATGAATCATTCATGATCTTCTTTTCTTGTCCTATCAGTAGTACCAGATTAAATCCAGATCTAGGGTCTATATTGAAAAATTTGGAAGAGAGATAAAAAGAAAGGTTAAATTAAAGGGGGTGTATGGCAAAGCATCCAACAAAGATGATCTGTGCTCAATCCAATCTGACCTTGATGCACTAATGGAATGGAGCAATACATGGCAAATGCACTTCAACACACAAAAGTGCAAAGTACTACACATAGGCCCAGGAAACGTCAAACACATCTATGCCCTTGGAGATGATGTCCTTGAAGCTACATCTGAGGAGAAAGATCTCGGCATCCTCATTGATGACGAGCTAAAGTTCCATAACCATGTGGCATATGCAGTCAAGAAAGCCAACGGAGTACTCTCCTGCATCCGTCGCAGCTTTGAGTGCAGAGACAGGTCCACAATTCCAAAGCTATACAAAGGCCTTGTCAGACCTCTCATAGATTACGGAGATTCCATATGGTACCCTCGCTTCAAGACAGACTCCAAAACCATAGAGAGGGTGCAGAAGAGAGCTACCAAAATGATTTATGACATCCGCAACCGTCCTTACATAGAGAGACTTCGGGCGCTCAACCTTCCCTCCCTCGAATATCGCAGACGACGAGGCGACATGATTCAGGTTTTCAAAATCATCCATGGACTTGAACGCATCCCAGTTGATACCTTCTTTGAACACTCGACTAGCAACACAAGAGGCCACAGTCTAAAGATCGTAAAACAAAGATGCTCAACGAAGATTAGGCAGGATGCATTCAGCCAACGTGTCATCAATGACTGGAACACACTTCCTGATGAGGTAGTCACTGCTACCACAGTGAATGCCTTTAAAGCCAGACTGGATCGAGTATGGAAGGACAAGCGGTTCTGCTCCCCATATGAGTAGAATACCTGACGCAGAACTGAGCCAGACAAACCTACCAAGAAGACACCCAACTACGAGAAGGAAGAAAATGGAATTGAACTGGAAGCCCGACTGCTGAGAACACAGCATTCTTCCAGAATCTCGGGTAAAGGTAAAGGTAAAGGTATGACAGTACGTGTCTTTCCCATGGCCGGACTCAGGGCCAATCGGGTACTATAATACAACTACGGACGATGCGACCGCAGTATTCACGTGCGTGCAACATACATAAGCGAAACCAAAGCGCAAGGAGAACTTCAGTCTGTTTCTCGCGAACACTAGCTCGCGCTGACCGTTATAAATCTAGTCCATTCGTTTACATGCAGTTGTCTAAAAGAAGTTGTAGATGGCGTTAACCAGTATTTGCCATGCTACATCCCCTTTAAAGGTAAAAATATATTTAAAAAACTAAAAGAAAAGAGAAAAGAAAGAGAATTAGTAGTGTTTGTTTCGGTACATATGAGGTTAATTACTAAATAAATAAGGCAATCTTGAATCTATTCATTGTTACTGCACTGTTGACCTCTTGAATTTTAAGTTTATAAAATGTTGCCAATAACGATTAGCAAAATATGAATAAATAGACATCTAATTGATAATGATATTATTTAACAAGAACATGATTATTATATTTTTCTTAACACTCAAGGTTCAAGGTTCAAGGTTCAAGGTTCAAGGTTCATTTTATTTCTTTCTTTCACAACATTTTTACATATAATAATAGAACAAAAAACAGCATAAGAAAAAAACAATTTAAGTGCAATTTTAAGTCGATATATAATCCAAATGAAAGAAAGTGGAGACCTTAGAAAAGCTGGGCTTGTAAGAGCAAGGTCCCCATATAACATAATCCATTAATGTTTCACTTTTAAAAAAATTTCAAAGTTATCAAAAACTACACATGATTAAATATGGGGGAAATATTTACAAAAGGGATAGCTTGAAATGTGAAAAGGAGAGGATGAAAATATATACAAAGGGATCAAGAGGAAAAAAGCAAACTGGAACGAGAAAAACAACAAAACAGAGAAAAAAACAGAGAAAGAAGAAATTATATGTACAGTATATAGGGGAAAATGGTATTAGGTGTAAAGAAAAAGAAAAAAATAGAAGAGAGGAGGGGGGGGGGGGTGAGAGAATGTGAAATGCTGACATTTATATTGAATAATCAAACATAACAAAAACAAAAAGATAATGCACGTTATCAATAAAAATTGATAAATTATTTCCTAATATCATTTCTGGTGATATAATTTTTACGTTAATTGTCGACATAGTTACTCAATAAATGTAATTTCAATTTGCGTTTAAAACCAAAGACACTGACAGATCTAGTTACATTGATAGGGAGTGAGTTCCAAAACTTGGGACCAGTACAAGCCAGCGTATTCAGAGCAAAAGCAGTTCTTACACGTGGAATATGAAGTGCAGTTGCCTGCCTTGTATTATAGCTATGAATTTGATTGTTCTTTCGAAATATTTGTATTAACACATTTGGGAGAGTACCATTTTCAAAACCATACATAATTGCGCCTAACTGTATAAAGTAAATGTCTTCAACCTTCAATAGCTTATTACTGTAGAACAAAACATTAGTATGAGCACGATAGCTCGCATTAAAAACAACTCTAACCACCCTCTTTTGGGCAACACAAATCTTATCTAATTGTGTTTTCAATGACTTCCCCCATGCCAGCACTCCATAATTGAGATAAGGCAAAATTAAAGTAGAATACAAAATAAGCAAAATTTCTTGTGGGACAAAAGAACTTAATTTATAAATTACACCAGTATTTCTAGACACGACTTTACAAATATTAGTACAATGAGATGCCCAAGACAGCTTCTCATCAATATGTAGCCCAAGAAACTTGGTGGAAGTTACTCTCACAACATTAACATTAACATCATCAAAAAAAACATTTCCAGGTACATCCTTTAGGGAGTTACTAAAAAACATATAGTTTGTCTTTTGAAGATTCAAGGACAACTTATTTGCATGAATCCACAAAATAACTTTTTTTAATTCAATATTAACTGTAGATCTAGAGTAAAACCGCCAAACTTCGGACGTTGCCAAACTTCGGACAAAAATTACTTCAACGGCTCGAACGCAAAATAAGAGCCTAGCTCAGGCGGGTAACTTGCATGCATTTGATACTACTACTAACCTATATCGTTAGTACAAAAAGTTAGGGCAGGTGGCCGTCTGCAAAACTCACAAAAAACATTGAATTCAGAGACAGATTTCAGGTTACCTAGATTTTTACAGTTCCTTAACAGGGGAGTTAAGGTGTAGAGCCTCCAATATATCGATTAAAAACAAATCCTTGGCATATTTCAGGTGGTTTCTGCCCAAATTATGGGAGCTTATGAGATACTTTTTCACTCTATCGCGAAAATTTTCTAATGGCGGCCGTTACCACGGACCTAGGGGTACTAGATAGATTCCCCTACCAGAAGATGGCGCTCTTCCAATCTTCGGACAGGCAACATTGAGTGTCATTTTGACTACGAAAAAATAGCGCTTTCGTAAGATTTTAGCACCAAAATATTGTACGAGTGTTGTGAAAAACACCTTTCTGATAGTTCTACCTAACTTAAATCTACCCAAAACGAGAAAATAATACTTTTTTTCATGAAATCAACGCAGTCAAACTTACCCCCGTCGTACGATTTTGATCCGGTTTCCAAACCTCCGATGAATGCGCACTTTAGCGCGCGCGCTTTACGTGCGCTATGCGCTATGCGTGCGCTATACGTGCGCTACGCATGAACGTCCGAAGCTTGGCAAGTGCGTCCGAAGCTTGGCATGAAAACAGGTTCGGCGGGTAAGTAAATAATTCTAGTTTTCCATTTCCTTTACTAATTTTCTTTTACATGATATACATAAACAGTATTTGCACAATAATAGTATATTTGATCTTTCAATAATTAAAAAAGAATTTAATGTTTTCCCCCGTTTTGTCTTAAGTGTCCGAAGTTTGGCGGTTTTACTCTATCTAATAAAACTTCAGGGTTTTTATGAGAAAAAAATACACTTGAATCATCTGCAAAAAATATGAAAGATAGTAGATCTATATCAGATGAAAGATAAAAATCATTAATATATAATATAAAAAGAAGGGGGCCAAGAAGGGACCCCTGAGGGACCCCACAAGATATAGTTTGATGACTGAGCAAATGACAGTCATGTCATCATGGTCATGTCATCAGTTGTCACACACTGACATGTCACACACTGACATGTCACTCACGTCACAGACACAGTCAAAAATAAGTTAACTCACTCAGACTTAGCCCAGGCTACAGCTAGCTAGGTCCTGGCCTCGATGTCGATGACCAGGATGATGCAAAGTAGACTAGAGTAGACCTATCTCAGAGTCAGATTCAGTCACAAAGTCGGTAGTGAAGTCTCAGCTACTCGAGCGACACTGACATATATCTGGCACGGTAGGTACAGCCTAGCTAGCTAGCTAACTGGCCCTACAGCGCTGGCGTCATGAGCTCTGCTAATCCGTTCATTTCTGTTTCTGTTTAACTCGCATGCATGCACCCTATGACTACACTAGGCCTACTACTACTACTAAAGTATTTGATTACTTCCGTATTTCCCGCGACTCTAACTTCCGGAAGAATGTATTATTCTATTTGTATAAAGAGATATATCATAAAAACCTTTTTCATTAAAAAAAATGAAGAGCTTTGTTTTGTTTAAGTCTTACTAAATCTAGAATAAAAATATAATACAAAAATACAATAAAATATTTATTAACTTCATTTTTGTTTAAAATCCATACACTTTGAATAACACAAATTATATTTTACCTATCTAAAATGGTATAATCCAAATTTCCTTCTTGAAAATGACCTTTCAACTTCATATCATTAGGCATGCGCAGTTGTATTTTAATGTTTGATTCTGCTCAACCAACGTCGATGCCATGACATTTTGGATAACATTGTTACGAATTTGCTGATTATTTTGTTTAATTTGGACTGAATCTTGTATCAAGATGAGTCACACGGCGGCAAATATGTTCCAAACTACTAGTTATGTGGAAGACTACTTGGATTGCATCGAATCCCTACCAAATGATCTCCAAAGGAGCGTGTCTCAGATCCGCGAGATCGACAGTACATATCAGAGTAAGTGCTGTTTGACACCAGCGGGATTGTAAGGCGCGCGTCCCCGGCCTGTCGGCTAGCAGATGCAAGGCACGCCGCTGCTTAGCTTTATCTGCATGTCCATGCGACTGCGGTGCAACTGCCGTTTCAAGCAAATGGATACTCCGCCATTAGAATCCATCTAAATTCCATAGATATACCCATTGAAAATGTAATGTATGTGATATCAGTTTTTAGATGAAATTTGCAATGAAATGTTCTCTTATTTCTAGAAATTTGTACTGGATTCCAGACAGAAATAACTAAGGCCATGGCAAGGCAAATCTTTAAAAATCCGACAGCATCTGTCGCTTCGACATTCCCCATAAACGGCCATAGCCATACTGATACACAGACGGCAAACCTTTCAGCACGGACAAGTGGATACTATTATTATGAAGTAGACTAGCAGAGTTTCGCCTGAATCTGGCGAAATAATGTGCCATCTGATTCTGATAGTAGATCTAGACCCTAGTGATATTAATTACTAATCATGCTAATCAGCTAGAGTCTAATCAGCTAATAGACCTAATATAAAAATAACAGTCATTACTAATTTTAGACTAACTTAATTAAGAATAAGATTTATTGTAAAAGTAACAAAACATAAGGACTAGATCTAGACTCTAACTTTAAGTTAATCTGTCCATTTTCTTGAAGCTGCTGTGTGCGATGAGAGCGTCATTAACACACAACTGTATTGTGTACCATAACTCTCACTAACCTGTAGACCAAATTTTCCATCTCTTTCGTTTGTTAAGCCTCTTATTTGGGTAGGGTCGGCTCTCTCCAAATAAGAGGCTTAACGAACGAAAGAGACGGAAAATTCGGTCTAACCTGTATGATGCACTTCACTTCAGTCTCAGTGACTGTGTACTGTGTACTAGATATACACTGTAGAGGCGCTTAGTGGAGCCAGACATACTATTATGTTCTAGACAATCTATGTAGACTCTGTGGAACAGCTGTCAATTTTGTGAGAGACTGAAGCTGTAAAAAAAAAAGAGTCTAACTTGAGTTTTGCTCTTTAAACTTTTTACAGTGTTAAATAAGTAAAATGCAGCTCTGTGGCTGTGCCTGCCATGGGTTATCAGTAGCTATTAGTATTTGTGTCAGATTATTCTGTTATTCTGTGTAGTGTTTGTGAAGAAATAAAATTGGCAAGCTGAAATAAAAATATATAGAGACTCTGGCCTGGTGCTGAAATTTGCACGATCACATTTAATTTTAAGGTGTTCATGAAGAAAAATGATTGAAGAAAAAACTGAACATTTTAATAAATATGTAGATATAGATCTATCTAGAGTCAGGATGGATGATGGATCTAAATGTAATATAGAGGTTAAAAAACTTTAAATTCTTTTCATGTTTGGAAACAAATTACATTCTTAGAGTCATCAAATTGTCTCAGCTGTCCACTAGGGGAGATTTTCTGAACGTGAATTCTCTTTAAAGTCTTCATTTGATTTCCTCTATAGGTGTTCTGAGAGAAATCAAGCAGCTCTACGAAACCCTGACCACCAAGGATCTGGACAATCACAACAAACGACGCACTCTGATTCGCCTTCATCGCTGTCTCATCCAAAGCCAGGAGCTCGGAGATGAGAAGCTCCAGTTTGCATCCCAGATATCAGAGATCGTGGAGAACCGGCTCCGTCAGATGAACATGAACCGCACCCACCTGGAGATCATGGAGAAGCCAGAGCATCCTCCCGACCCCCCTTCCAAGACAAAGAAGGCTGTGCCAGTTGTCGTGGAGCCGGAAGCGCCGGCGGAGAAAGCCAGCAAGCGTCTGAGGCGGAGCCGCAACAGCGACGTGGTGAAGGAGAAAGACAACCACAGGGTGCCGCAGCAGAACGACAACCCCAAGGCTAAGAAGAAGAAGCGCAACAAGACAAAAGAGCGAGACGTCTTGCCTATCGATCCCCCCATCGATCCCAACGAACCAACATACTGTCTATGCCAGCAAGTCTCTTACGGTGATATGGTTGGATGTGACAATAAAGACTGCCCGTATGAATGGTTCCATTTTGGATGTGTTGGACTCTCGACGAAACCAAAAGGCAAGTGGTATTGTCCAAAGTGCTTACCAGAGGTCAAGAAAAAATGATCTCCATAGACTCATTTTTTAGAGCTTATTTTTGTTTTCAAACATTTTATTTAATGTTGGCATCTTGTACCACATGCTACAAATGTGTAAATATTGTATATAATCTGCATTGTATAGAGACATGAACAAGGAGCATGCTCTTGGCAACTATTTGTAACATGAATTATGGAGTGCAAAAATTATTCCCTCACAAGAGATATTACCATAAAATAGAATGAATTAAACAATTGGGTGAACATGAACAAACATGTGAACAGTCAGTCTACATAATTTGTCCTAGTAAAGGGGAAGTCTAACCTGATATTATGTTGGATTTGATAGGAGCAGAAAACTGAGAGAAACAGGTCAGTGAAAGTTGGAGCACAAACAGATCAAATCAATCAAATACAAACAGTGTATGTGGCATATCTTGCAAGCTCCCCTCCCAATTGAAACATAACTATTAAAGAAATTGAAAGTTTATGAAGTGTTCTGTTCATGGCACATTGGAGATGTGCCAGTGTTGCCAATTTATGTTTCACTGATGAAATTGGTGTCGTGGTCGAGTGGATACGTCGCGGACTGTCGATCACAAGGTCCGCTGTTCGAATCCCGCCGCAGCACTAATGTCCTTTGGTAAGACATAAATCTAGATTTGCCACACTCGATCCAGGTGAGGTAAATAGGTACCTAGCAGGAATTAATTCCTTGAAATGCTAGAGCGCTGTAATGGCAGCCATGCTAAAGCCGAGGTTATAATTTCTAATGCTCTTTGGAAGCGCATAGAGACGTTATAATGTAATATGTGCTATACAAGAACCGAATGTAATTATTAATATGACAACTTCAAAAGTGTGTAACTTTCCATTTTTAGTCAGATATTTTTCAAACTTTTACCATTTTTGTTTTCTCATTCTGCTTTTATTGAAACCAATTCATTATCAGGATGGACTTCCCCTGTTATGAAATCTACATACATGTATAACTGTACGCATACGAGGCAACGGTTTGCTGCCAATTTTTTGGTAGAGGTTTTTATTATCTTTCAAGACGACACACCGAAACAACATTTTCTTATTATCACTAATGAAAGCTCATAAAAAAGGCAGGATATTATTACATAATCATAATACTTAAAATAAAACGTAAACAACAGACTTGGCCCTCATCCTCTTTTTTGAAAACATATCTTTATTTGATTGTTTCTTTAAATTATTTATCAAGTTTGACCTAAAATTTGATGTTGATGGCTTTCACGTATTTCGGTTTTCATCTTTTATAAGTAAAGCTTAAAACCAGAAGAAGCTTTTGATTTTGATGGTTAAAATTAATGACGGTTAAATTGTAAGCTGATATCAGTATGCAGGAATTTAAATTTATTTGCAAATTTGTATCCTCTACAACTCCATTCACTTTATAGTTTGTATACTCAAAACAAAATACATGAACAAATGTATTGTCATTTTTTTATTTTGTAGGGAGAAACAATTCATATATTATTGGAGATGCTGTCTCCACTTACGTAAAATTAAAATAAATTCACAAATTTGGTTTTATTTATCATTTGAAATGGCAATTTTGCATAAATTATGGTATTTTTTCAATGTACAAGGATGAAGATAGTTTGTTTGTGAAAAAATAGATAAATAAATACACTACTATACTCCTGGCAGTTTCTAATTCAACGAAAGTGTAAAAATAACTGTTCCTGAGGTAAGATAAAGCATTATGAATTCTGTACTTTGGCAAAATAATAAAAATTACTGTATAACAAAATTAAAAATAATTATACTACCGTAATAATGATAGAAAATGATGATAACGGTAATTATAATGTTAATACAAATAATAATACTACCAGTAATAATAATATAATAATAATGTTAACTTTGCTGAAAACATGAAATCATGTACACCTATTTGTGAACACAAACAAAGTGTCCATCACATATTACACCTGTGTACAGTATGTATGCTGCAAATGTTTTCAATTTACGTCTACCAGTTTGGAATAAAGAGTTGAGAGAGTTGTCTTTTAATACAAATATAAAGATAAAAATGATCTTTAGTACGCATGATAATATCTAATGCATTATGATCATTAAAAATGTGTCAGCAAGAGGGAACCATAGTACACCAGAAAACAATGTGAGAATTATGTGTCATGCAATTTATAAATAGATAATAAATATTAATAATAGTAATGTTTACTACATGTTGGAATATCTTCTTCAGAAAACATCTTTGATTCATGGCAGTGAACAAGTGAAGATCTACATGTAAATGTATGCAGATGTATCACTCATGAGATTTTCATTTCTATTTTGTTACCATTGATGTTCTGAAGAGATATTTCAATATGAAGTCTAATGACTTGTTGAAAAACTATTGTAATAGGGACTTTTAGATTTGCGTGGACTGATACGTGTGACGTCCATTCAAGGCAGTGCATTAAAAGGACGTCGACCGTAGCAATCCACATTGTCTTCGTGCAAATCTAAAAGTCCCTATAGTAGCTGAATGTCCAGGGTTTAAAATTTAAATTGAATTGAATTGAATTGACAAACAGGGCAGCACAGACCATCAAGAAAACCACTCCAGGGCCCATTCAATATCCCATAGCCTGTATTACTTCAAGATGTGATTGTAAGGATCACAACTGATTATGTGATGCACTCCTGAAATTGGCCTGGAGAGGAATACGGGAAAGACATTTTGAACACAAAAGAAAAAATCAGTTACTGAAAATCTCATTATTTAAAAGAAAGCTTGTACAAAAATTATACATGTGAATTGAAATATTATGATTACACTGTTGCCCATAAATTTGGAATAAATTTTGAGTTCATGAAACAATTCATCCCTATTTTCATGAAGTGACGGTAGTGAATGAAAATCGCATACAATTTGCGTGTAGATTTTCCGCACTACCGTCACTTCGTGAAAACAGGAACGAATTGTGACAATATTCATATTTTGATATACAGGTGTAGATAAGGTTTATCCCTGTTCAGTTAGATTGATCAAAAAAGTTCTGAATAGAATTGAACTTTATCTATCAAGAATAAACAATATTGTCACAATTATTTCATGAAAATAAGTAAGAAAAAATATTCCAACATTATAGGCAACAGTAAGTAATACATGTATGTACAATGTTGTAAGTGCTTTTTGATAATTACCGAAAATCACTGAGATTGTAGAGATACAGCAACCTACTTATATTCAGTTTTTACTGTTTTTCCCTTTTTTTTCTTCACAAGTTCCACTATTCCATAGAGGCTATACAGTGTTTTCTTTTTTAAATTACCATATCCTGTTTTGTATTGTTACCATATGGTCTCAGTAACACAGATGTAGCTTGACCAAAACCATTTCTCAGGACTACACTAAACCTTATGGAGGTCGTTAACGAGTGTCCCACTCCAGAAATCATAAAGTGATATGTTGATATCGAGTATGACAATAAATACAACGTATATGTTCATGTAAACATTGCTGGATTCATTCTATTCATGACATTACATCTTTATCTCAGTTGTGTAGGTTACCTCCGTAACTAGTTATGTGAATAAACATCTTTTAATCGGCCAGTTAAATCGGATGATAATCAGGCAAATGAAAGACTTTATTAAAGGAGAAGTCCGTCTGAAATTAAGTCGGTGTTCAATAGAAGCAGAAAAATGAGACGAACAGGTCAGTGATAGTTTGAGCGAAACCCCATTAAAAATTAGAAAGTTATGAATTTGTGTAGGTGGGTTGAATCAAAAACAAATTTGCATCTCTGTGACATATCTTGCAAGCTCTTTTCATTTTTTAAGGTCAATGAGTTGATAGCGAGTGAGTGAGAGAGAGAGGGGGAGAGATGGAGAGGATGAGAGAGAGGGAGAGAGAGAGAATGGTATTGGGGGAAGGGGAACATCTTGCCTCTAAAAAGAAGGAAAGAAGAAAAAACATGTACCCATTGCATGAAGAGGCACTCCCCCCCCCCTCAAAAAAAAAAAAAAATCGGGTAATATTTAGGGGGGGGGGGGGGGGTAGTGAGCACTAATTGTTTTTTTTTTTTTGCCCTCGAAAATTAAAAAATTGCACCCCCCCCCCCCTCTTGAGCACCAGGGGAGGGTGCCCGTCTCCAAATAAAAATAATTATAAACCTTTAGGTCAGTCAGGAACCCCTTTGACTTCTACAAGCCGATCGCCTGTTTGATTATCAAGATATTTATGATTTGAAATCGAAACCAAGTTTTGCGTTTGCCTGGGGAAGACGAGTATGGTAAAACCAGTCTCTCATTTTTTAAAACTTTTTTGAGGCAGTTCTTGATCATTTTAAAGCGCGATTTTTTAGGTCTTCATTATTACACCCAGGCGCGTACGCAGGGGGTGGGGGGGGGGGGTGTTTTGGGGTCGAACCCCCCCCCCCTCCCCCCTCCCTCAATTTTTTGTTTATGTGTGTGGTTTTGAGGAAAACAAATTTTCAAATTTTCGGGACAAAAAAAATAAAATAAAAATGTGCTCTTAAAATAAAAGGAGTGTTCACTCACCCCCCCCCCCCCGCGTTCAGCCAAAAATTAATGATTAGTGCTAAACCCCCTGCCTATTCGCCGCTCAATTATTTCTCACGAATTGGGAAAACAAAAATAGTGCACCTTACCTCCCCCCCCCCCCCCCCTTTATTCACCGGCTTGCTGTTCCGCCGCTAAATATTTTCTCAAGATTTGGTCCCCCCCGCCCCCCCCCCTCCTATTTGCCGCCGGCTGGAGCCACCCATGTCTGACTAATAAATCAACGACGGTTTTGCAACTTTTTTTCTTTGGATCTTTAATATTGCGAGCGAGCGGAAGAAAAAAAAAGCCCTTTTATTTGGCAAAAATGTTATTTAGTCACAAATACACTAGATAACATTTAGAACTGAATGTTTGGTCCTCTTGTTGTCAATGAAGATGACGTTATTCTAAAATACGTTCTTAATATAAGTAAAATACTCTCGCGGTATCCCGGTTAAAAAACGTCCTAGATGCTCAAAATTTGAGAGGGCAGATTGCCTAGGCTTGAAGGGGATATACCAGTGGCGGATCCAGGGGGGCCAGGGGCACGGCCCCCCCCCCCCCTGGGAAAAAAACGTGTAAAAACACGTTAATTTGACCTTTTTTGGGAGATGCCCCCCCCCCCCCCCTCCCCCCTCCCCTGGCGCTTAAGGGGGGGGGGGGTGCAAATTTTCGAGGGCCCCCCAACAAAATGTGCTCACTACCCCCCCCCCCCCTCACTGAGCGCATTTTCAAATTTTCGGGAGCAAAATGAAAAAAAATGGGCCCCCACCCCTACAAAATCCTGGATCCGCGCCTGGTATATACCCTTTGCCTCTTTTGCATTTTAAGTAAACATACACACACACATACTCTCTGTCTCTTTTCAATCTTTCACTCCTATCTCCATTTCATTTTTCTCTGTTGTACACTACATCAAGGGCGCAGATCGGATCATCCCACAGCCTTTTTCGATAATCGTTTAATGCACCTCGTATAACAGATTTCATTTAAGACCGTAGTTGTTTCCACATAACTGATTCACATTATATTGTAATCTTTGAAGAGTGTTTTCGAACGATCTATCATATTTTTTTTTTTTTTTTTTTTAAATGATATTTTATTTCCTTCCTCACAATTTCACATAACAAGAAATTCACATAACAAGAAATTATCAAGATAAGCAATATAAAACAAGATCTTTGATACAAGACATTTCATAAGTTACATCAATCAATGAACATAGAGAAGAGAAGAAAAAAAAGGGAAAAAAAGTCTTGCATGTAACAGTGAATAATCAAAATAACAGTAGAGGAAGGTTTAAAATTACATATTTTTTTGTTTTAAATGATATTTTATTTCCTTCCTCACAATTTCACATAACAAGAAATTCACATAACAAGAAATTATCAAGATAAGCAATATAAAACAAGATCTTTGATACAAGACATTTCATAAGTTACATCAATCAATGAACATAGAGAAGAAAAAAAAAAGGGAAAAAAAAGTCTTGCATGTAACAGTGAATAATCAAAATAACAGTAGATAGTTACCCTAAATTAGCTACATATTGAGCCAATCTGTGAAAAAATTTAAAAGAAGCTAATTTCAACTGATTTGGCTAGGTATGGGTATGGACAACTACCAAAAAAAAGGGAGGAGTTATGGGGGTTGGGGAGAATTTTTTATTAGAGGTCAAAGGTCAATGACCTCTGCCTAAATCACTTAAAATTGTATTTCAGCAACAAAATATGGTATTTAGATGATCTTGGTGTCAAAATGCACAGAATTACAAAAGAAGATGACATAGAATAACAACTGACCCTTAGAATAAAATCTTGACCTCCGAAAATGAGGTCAAAGGTCGAAAAAAACTATTTTTTCTCTAAAATGTCATATTTATAACAGTAAAATTACCATATCATATACAAATGAGCACAAACAAATCAAAAAGGCTAATTTCAACTTATTTTGGCGGATATGGGGGCATGGGGGGTTATTAATTATTCCAAGAGCAGAGGGGGAGGGGTAAATTTCCTTTCTGAGGGTCAAAGGTCATTGACCTTGCACTAAAACATTATACATCGTATCTCTGCAACAAAATAAGGTATATAGATGATCTTGGTGTCAAAATGCACAGGATTACAAAAGAAGATGACATAGAATAACTACTGACCCTTGGAATAAAATCCTGACCTCCAAAAATGAGGTCAAAGGTACAAAAATATACGTTTTATCACTAAAATGTCCTATTACTAACAGGAAAATGACGATATTATGTAAAAATGAGCACAAACAATTCGAAAAGACTAATTTCAACTTAATGTGGCGGGAATGGGGGTTATTATTTATTCCTAAAAGAGAGGAGGAGAGGGACATTTCCGTTTTGAGGGTCAAAGGTCATTGAACCTGCACTAAAACACTTGAAATTATATTTCAGCAACAGCATGTTTTACATATGAAAATGCACAGAATTTTCCTCCAAAATATGAGGTTGAAGGACAAAATGAGCAGAGGGAGGAGGGGGGGGGGGGTTAAAGTTCATTAGTGTCAATTAGTTTGTGTATGTAAAGTATATGTACAATTTGCAGATACTACTCACAACTTAGAAATTACAGTAACTATTGGCAACACGATACAAATTAATAATACTTCAGGCTGTATCCTCTTCATCGCTACCGATTAACTTCTTCTGCATCTATGCTCTCTGTTCCATTGGAGCAATGTCCACAGCACACTCGAGATGCAGATATACATGACACGCCAGCGTTCATGCAGCTGCATTTCATGTTTTGACACTGCCTCTCCCCTTCTTTGCAGTTGCAACACATTCCTTTAAGAAGGTTGTATGGCCCGATACCAACAGACAGCATCTTTGGTGTAAGTTTTCTGTTGGAACCTAACTCCAATCCTTTTCCTTTGGGATCAAGAAAAGAGGTGTCAAGATGCTTCCATACCACAACTTGAAGATGGCCACGATGGGAATGTTGAGCTGTTGCATCTTCCGTTGGTGGAAGGCGGTCAGGATCAATTTTGCCCTTGCCTGCTTGCTTCTTGAACTTCATAGGCAAGACTTTTCTAGGGAACTTTCACAGAGCCATAATTATGCGATCTGCATTACTTTATCCCAGCTGTTCGAATTGTGGAGTCGGTTAAAGTGTTACTTGTGAATGCAGTAATGACACTGGCAGGAAATCTGCATTTGTAGAGAGCATATTTGGTAAGTCCATGAATGCATGAAACAGTGTCGTTTCCAGACCAGCCGTACTTCAAGAGGAACTCTTCTTTGTCAATGCTACAGATGTCTTAAAGACCATCAAAGCCTGCTTGGAAATACAAATGAGTACAGTGGATAGGCCTATGCTACAACTCCTTTTGCAAGAAAAGGTTGTGGCATCTACGAGAGACTACCATAGGAGTGTTGCTTATCCATTTTCGTTCCAATCGCTCTAATAATGAAGAGTTGTTGATACGTCTACACTGCTTTTTTAGATTCTCATATCCCTTTCTGTGCAACATCTGAAGCTTTCCTGATTCTGAAAAGTCCTCATTACATATTTCGCATATATCCATCTTGGTAATTTTGTTATTTTACAGGAGTGTTCCAGAGTTAAGTCTCGACTGTTCAAATGAAATTTGTTAATACTATTCTCGTGTTAATAAATTGGACAGCCAATCAGCTCTGCCGTTTTTTTTTTAAATATTCCATGTCCTACATACCCACAGGCAGTCAATAATTCTATGCAATGCCACTGGTTCTTAAAATTAGAGTCGACATCACTTTCTCTCTGTAATGTGCAACAACTCCTTTCCTTAATACTAGTAAACCATCTTCAAGTTGTGATATGGAAGCATCTTGACACCTGTTTTCTTGATCCCAAAGGAAACGGATAGGAGTTAGATTTCAACAGAAAACTAAGGCCAAAGATGCTGTCTGTTGGTATCGCGCAATACAACCTTCTTAAATTAATTTGTTGCAACTTCAAAGAAGGGGGAGGCAGTGTCAAAACATGAACGCTTAGCTGGCATGTCATGTATATCTGCATCTGGAGTGTGCTGTGGACATTGCTCCAATGGAACAGAAAGCATAGATGTAGAAGAAGTTAATCGGTAGCGATGAAGAGGATACAGACTGAAGTATTATTAATTTGTATTGTGTTACCAATAGTTACTGTAAGTTCTTAGTTGTGAGTAGTATCTGCAAATTGTACATATACTTTACATACACAAACTAATTGAAACTAATGAACTTTAACCCCCCCCCCCCTCAGCTCATTCTGTCCTTTTGACACCAAGATCATCGAGGCATGCTGTTGCTGAAATACAATTTCTAGTGTTTTAGTGCAAGGTCAATGACCTTTGCCCCTCAAAAAGAAAAAATATACCCCTCCTCTCTTTTAGGAATAAATAATAACCCCCATTCCCCTCACATTAAGTTGAAATTAGCCTTTTCGATTTGTTTGTGCTCATTTTTACATAATATCGTCATTTTTCCTGATACTTATAGGACATTTTAGTGATAAAACGTATATTTTTTCCTTTGACCTGATTTTTGGAGGTCAGGATTTTATTCAAAGGGTCAGTAGTTATTTCATGTCATCTTCTTTCATAATCCTGTGCATTTTGACACCAACATCATCTATATACCTTATTTTGTTGCAGAGATACAATGTAAAGTGTTTTAGTGCAAGGTCAATGACCTTTGACCCTCAGAAAGAAAATTTACCCCTCCCCCTGTGCTCTTGTAATAAATATTAACCCCCATACCCCCATATCTGCCAAAATAAGTTGAAATTAGCCTTTTTGATTTGTTTCTGCTCATTTGGATATGATATGGTAATTTTACTGTTATAAATATGACATTTTAGAGATAAATAGTTTTTTGAACCTTTGACCTCATTTTCGGAGGTCAAGATTTTATTCTAAGGGTCAGTAGTTATTCTATGTCATCTTCTTTTGTAATTCTGTGCATTTTGACGCCAAGATCATCTACATGTATATACCATGTTTTGTTGCTGAAATACAATTTTAAGTGATTTAGGCAGAGGTCATTGACCTTTGACCTCTAATAAAAAATTCTCCCCAACCCCCATAACTCCTCCCTTTTTTTTGGTAGTTGTCCATACCCATACCTAGCCAAATCAGTTGAAATTAGCTTCTTTTAAATTTTTTCACAGATGAACCTTTAGTTAGGGATACTAAGAGGAAGGTTTAAAATTACATATTACCATCCTATCACAGCACTCTCACACCCCCCTCCCCTCTAGCCCACCCACACCACCTTTCACACACATAAACACACATACAAACACAAACACACACTGCATGCAACCTGTTCCCTCAACTCACACCACACTAACCCCCCCCCCCCCCCCCCCTAGCCCACCCATCTCATCATACCCCCTTCACGCCGACACACACACTGCATGTAACCTGTTCCGGTTTGTCCACCTGTACACGAGAGAGAATTAATAATTCTAATAATAATAATAATACCCACATCCATTAAAGTAAAAATGCATCGATTTGTTCCCATTTCTGTAAGTGCATCCCCAGTTTCCCCTTTTTGAAGGCTATTTTGTATTCCTCGTCTCTGTAATTTTTAAGCATATGTACTGTTTTCTGTACAGATGGCAAAGTTCCTTCTTTTCTAGAAATAAAAATGATATACTTTACTAAAAATATGATACAATTTATTACAAATATTCTCGCAGTATTGCCGGATATTCCCATAAAAATGGGTTTCCAATCATCAATGTCAATTTCGATTAAATATAACTTTTGAATTACCTCCTGCCATAATCTTTTAACTTTAAGACAATCTAAAAATAAATGTTGGTATGTCTCTACTTCTAGTCTACAAAAGGAACAAAAATGGTCTGACTCAAAACCAAATTTAAAGAGCTCTCTTTTCGTATATACAGCCCCTTGTAATTGTTTGTATTGAAACTCTCTATGTTTATTACAAAGCATTGCACATTTCATCCTTGTGAATGTTTCTTTCAACTCCGTCATTCCAAGATCAAATTGACAGTTGCCATCTGTAACATGTAATGTATACTCTTTTTGAAAGTCTTCAATGAAGTAATCATATAACCGCCTGGATCATTTTATATCACATAGTTTCTGTAAACGTCCAAATATCATCAATTCTATTTCAAAATTTTCAGTGTCCACTTCCATAAAATCACTTTGTATCCAATCGTTTCTAATTGCTGAAAAGATCTTTTGAATTCTAAGCAAGCTTTTAGTTTCAAAACCCAAATTTAAAAAATGTAAGATCGGTTTTAAATGACCTCTGTCAATTATATCTGATGCTTGAAGTATACCTTTCTGAAATAGTTCGACATCAAAAAATGTTTTATTGCTGAGACAAATACACTTATTGCTAAATATAATCGGATTATTCTTATTTTCTCCAAAGTGTCTGCATTTATCTAATTCTTGCCATGCCTTCAACATGTCTTTATAAAAAGATGGTATACCCTTCAAGTCCATTTTATTTATATCATAATTACAAAGAAATATAATTCGACCCCCCAGTGATCTGAAAAAGTGATCAAAGGTTACTTTCCAACCTGAATACTTTTCTCCATAGAGCAACCGTTTGATCCACATTATTCTCTGAGTCTTGATAAATATCTTAAAATTCGTTACTCTGAGTCCCCCAGCGCAGTAATCTTGATATAATCATATGGCTCCGTTTAGTCTCATTTCACAACGCCCCCTATCGTCAGAGCATGGTCAGATTCAGCAGCCTAACATGTTAGCCTATGGACGTTTTTTTTTTAAATCGTTAAAAATTAATTTTTTGTTTAAACGAAAAGCACATCCACCCCGACGTACGTTATCACTAGCTCTTACATTGGAGCCCTCATGTCTCATTGACTTTTGAAAGTTCACCCACCGTAATTTTTCAAAATAGGTTGCAAGCTCGTCATTGCCTATAATACACATGTGAAACAGGTCTAACTTTGGACTCAGTTTACCAAGCGATTTGAAGATTATAGGTCGAGCACACGAAACATAAAAAGCATGAATTATCATAGATCACTTCTGCCTATTTCATTATGTCCATTTCATCTAACCCCCACCGTAATTTTTCCATTTAGTAAAAGCAAACATTTTGCCGAGTTTAGCAAAAACATGAATATTCATGAACGGTCAGACAATACAGCCTTTAGTACGTAACGTATAGTGAATGGGAATGGGCGATGATCCGTTCAGGAGGTAGAGGTCAGTGGTTTGTGCTGGCAATGTTCACGCGAGCGAAAATGAGACAATCGGAGCAATATGTCCTTTACATCCTCTCACGTTCTCTTCTTCCTTCATCTCTCCACTCGCTCGCGCCTCTTTTTTAAATTTATTTATCTTTTCGATGGGGGTGGGGGGGGGGGTGCTCCCGTAACCACGCCACCGTTTTGAATAAATCAGAGAATATAGTTTACAGAAATCAATTCCTTTTTTTTTAAAGATAAGTGTCACTCGTATATGTTTTTCTTTTCAAGTTGAATAGATTTATTCATACTGGTAGATTTTTCAACAGCGCAATTTAGGCTCCATATACATTGAGCATCCAGAGAAATAAATGTAATTATATAGTTCAGTTCGTAGTTGGGAGTTTCCTTAAACGATAAAACTGTCTACTTGTTTCTTTGGTATAATAATCACATAATGAAAGGAACATTGCTCACAACATAATTACGCTGAATTTACATAACGGCAGCATGAAATAGTAAAGAAATGTCAAAATGTTTCTATAAGGCCTGATCATGAAAGTCATCGTTGCACATTTCAGGGTGAAGAAAAGTTATATTTTTTCTTCATTTTGTACGTTAATTAACGGGATAATAAAATCGGTCTAAACAGTATCAAAGTTTGGTTGTGAAATCGTAGAGTAAAATACAAATTGTAAAACCAAACTAATGTGCTGATGGAATACGATTTACTAACTCAACTTAATTCAATCCAATTCAATGTGGTTTATTATGTAGTAGTAGTCCACGGACTGATTGCCTAATGGTAAATATGTAGAAAATTAGAAATAGTCATAAAACACCGATAAAAACAAAAAAGAAATTACCAAGTTATTAAAGTATATAATCATTAACCACATACAAATATAACGCTTTGGAAACGCTGGTCATTATGCAAAATAGAAGTAAAAGGTTACTCGAATATTTAGCTAAAGATTAGTTGATTTGTCATTATAATTCAGTATAAAAGACAAACATATTTGTTTCTTTCTCCCAGCTACATAATTACAATAATAATAATAATAGATCCATTTATTATAGCGCAGCCACTATCTACTCTACTGCGCTTAATACAAAGTATCATAAAAATTACCCCGACTCTAGCTGAGCTGTCATATTAATAAGGCGCTAAAGCATTGAAGGAATTTCTTCATACCGGGTACCCAGTTTCCTGCACCTGGGTGGAGAGTGGCAAATGTAGATTAATGCCCTGACAAAATGTGTGTGAATCAAAGCGCAATAATGGATTTAAACGAAATGAGAAAGTGATCACGGTTAGTATGAATTCATGAACCCTGATTTCTTGCATTAACAGGGTAAAGCCATGACAGGATAAAGATAAAATAGGTTATGCGAGGGCGCGTCGCAACAGAGCGATATGATTTGATATTCGTGAATAGTGGAATTTTTTACTTCTATAGAGCCTTTTAGAACTTAAGGTATGCTGTCGCACTTAGCCTTATGTGCTACCCCCTTTGTCATTAGTGTTCCTTTACAGTTTCCGGAGGAGTGCTTCCCGGGATCACCGTCTCTGATCATGACTATCTAAATTTGAATTCGATTCCAGATCCTGCCATCTTTTCTTGGTAGAGTTGATCAAATCGACGATTCTGATCTTCTGAGAAGTAATTCTTCCAATCTCCAACTATCCCTACAAAGAAAATAAAAAGAAGAAAGTTTACATTCATACGATAAGAAAGTTAACGTTATATTACCTTCTAAATTATTTTGGGGCTACAAAACAACGCCCCCGCCCAACACCCTTATATTGAAAAAAATGTTGCCGGGGCTTCTAGCCTTATATCGCTTAGTAGGTCCTTAGGAAACCCTGTACCAAATAGTGAAATTATCGTTACTTGCCGGATAAAAGGTGCTTTTATCCGGCAAGTAACGATAATTTCACTAAGCCACCTAGGACAAATGGGACGATAGTCGAATGTGATATCATAGGACCCATATGAAGAAGGACCAGAGTACGTGATGTAGCTCCAATCGGACAAAGGACTAATGTGAAATAGGACCCCTAGGACTAAGGACTAATGGGACATTGGACATATGCGACGACGGACCCATTATAAGGAGAAGCAGTGAGACATAGTTCCAACCAGACGAAGGACCAAAGAGACATTAGACATATGCGACGACGGACCCATTATAAGGAGAACCAGTGAGACATAGTTCCAACCAGACGAAGGACCAATGAGACATTAGACATATGCGACGACGGACCCATTATAAGGAGAACCAGTGAGACATAGTTCCAACCGGACGAAGGACCAATGGGACATTGAACATATGCGACGACGGGACCATTATAAGGAGAACCAGTAAGACATAGTTCCAACCGGACGAAGGACCAATGGGACATTGAACATATGCGACGACGGACCCATGATAAGGAGAACCAGTAAGACATAGTTCCAACCGGACGAAGGACCAATGGGACATTGAACATATGCGACGACGGACCCATGATAAGGAGAACCAGTGAGACATAGTTCCAACCAGACGAAGGACCAAAGAGACATTGGACATATGCGACGATGGACCCATGATAAGGAGAACCAGTGAGACATAGTTCCAACCGGACGAAGGACCAATGGGACATTATACATATGCGACGACGGACCCATGATAAGGAGAACCAGTGAGACATAGTTCCAACCGGACGAAGGACCAATGGGACATTGAACATATGCGACGACGGGACCAATTTAGGAGAACCAGTCAGACATAGTTCCAACCGGACGAAGGACCAATGGGACATTGAACATATGCGACGACGGACCCATGATAAGGAGAACCAGTGAGACATAGTTCCAACCGGACGAAGGACCAATCGGACATTGGACATATGCGACGATGGACCCATGATAAGGAGAACCAGTGAGACATAGTTCCAACCGGACGAAGGACCAATGGGACATTGTACATATGCGACGACGGACCCATGATAAGGAGAACCAGTGAGACATATAGTTCCAACCGGACGAAGGACCAATGAGACATTGGACATATGCGACGACGGACCCAT
The DNA here is from genome assembly GCA_035222895.1 of Strongylocentrotus droebachiensis. NCBI lineage: Eukaryota > Metazoa > Echinodermata > Echinoidea > Camarodonta > Strongylocentrotidae > Strongylocentrotus > Strongylocentrotus droebachiensis. The sequence continues at coordinate 262,219 of JAVYIG010001767.1, forward strand.
GATAAGGAGAACCAGTGAGACATAGTTCCAACCGGACGAAGGACCAATGGGACATTGAACATATGCGACGACGGGACCATTATAAGGAGAACCAGTAAGACATAGTTCCAACCGGACGAAGGGCCAATGGGACATTGAACATATGCGACGACGGACCCATGATAAGGAGAACCAGTGAGACATAGTTCCAACCGGACGAAGGACCAATTGGACATTGGACATATGCGACGATGGACCCATGATAAGGAGAACCAGTGAGACATAGTTCCAACCGGACGAAGGACCAATGGGACAGTTGAACAATTTGCCATATAATGGGAAGAAAGAGCACTATGCCATAGGACCAATAATTGTAAGAAGATTAACGCGTCATAAGAGTACTTGGAAAGAGGACCAATGTCTTTAATGGGACAGATTTATGAGATATAAGACAATGGGACAAAGAATATCATAGCGTAAATAGACTCTTTACTTTTCCGCATGAATGTTTTCTTGTTTGTGGTGTCAATTTCTTTCTCGTATTTATTTATTTATTTATTTATTTATTATTATTATTTATATACTGCGCTTTTCCCAGAGTGGCGCAAAGCGCTTACAACAAGAAGAATCATACACAAAATTAAAATGAAAACTTACATAATCCTAAAAATCTGGATTACAAAAAAGAAATGTTTTAAGTCCCTTTTTGAATGAAGAGACAGATGGTGATTGTCTGAGTGTTAAAGGTAGCCTAGCTATTCCAATATTTAGATGCAGTTATAGTAAAAGGCGATATCGGGGTTCGTGCTTTTATTCTTCTTCATGAATTTGAAACTTGACGCATCGACGATACGGTCAATGATGTCCTCTGGTAAAGATTTTCCCATGAACTCGGCGATCTGAACTACGGCTTTCCTCGAGTCCTATCACAATTGAGAAAGTTTGTGTGTGAACATTATTATCAAAATAGCTATCTGTCATCCTTTTCGACGTTTCTACTGTCGTTTATTGTTTTCGCCATGTAACCAAGGAGGCTCCCAAAGATATTATGTGGGTGAAACATCCTTTATTATTAATCAGTGTATCCATCGTCACTTACATAATCTTTCTAAAGAAAAAAGTTATTCTGACAAAAAAACAAAAATCTCTGATTCGATTATAATTGTGAGTACATTCCACAGGATTCCAGCGAACAAATATTTTGTTTTGTTATTGTTGTTGTGACCCCATGTACAAACCCTTTTCAGGTGACTCTGCCCTGTGCAAGTATGCACCTCTCTGAATGACCTGTCTGTTTGTTTGTTACGTGCCCGAATGAAATATGGCTACAGCCCCAAAAAATCCACGGCAATTGAGACCGGAAGCCGAGGAGACTGAAGGAGAGGAGACTACGCGACCGAAATGCGAGTCTCACGGCCATTCTCAAAACTTTTCTGAGGTTCCATGTAACCAACTTTGTCTTCATAGAGTTTGTGACACAGAACGTTTTCATCTTACCTGTTTCATATCTTCATAGGTAAGAAACAGAACATTCGAATGATTCCTGAGCTTCCACCAGTCAAGGGTGTTGTCAAACCAAGAACCGCCAGGAACTGGATGAAATATGGAGAAGACAGATTTGTAAGATTTAGTTCACAATAACGAATGACCATTCCCAAATTTAGCTGAGCTCGAGCCTCAGCGACCGACATCCCCCGGTAGCCCAACAGACTGTCGGTCTTGTACAGGCACGTAGCCAGAGTTTGAGGTGGGGGGGGGGGGGGGGCACATACATGTAATCGATCGGCGTCCTGGGGAGGGGTCTAAAAAAGTTCAACCGATCTCGGAAATTTGGAGGGGGCACGTGCCCCCCCCCCCCCCGTGGCTACATGCCTGGTCTTGTGGGCTGTCGATCGACTTAGATGGCCCCATTTAATAGCCTACATCACCTGGAGAATCCCTTCAACCACTGCCACTGGAACGTATATTACCGTGGGTCCGTGACTAACGTAATAATTATCTTATCTAACATACTTATATCATCTTACATTTCATATGGCAATGCATTTGATATAGGCATTAGTTGGCGTACATGTAATATTCATTGTTTGATACATGAATAGCATAATACCTCGTACATTCACAATCGTCGATCTACCCGTGATATATGTGAATTGTATATTCCTACATGATAGAAATTTGTGGTATACATTTCATTTCAGTTATTTTCATACATTCGAGTTAAAAAAAAAACATGCATATACAAAAAATGTACATTAGGAAATACAAATTTATGCATACATAACAAGTAAGTAACAAAGGGGGGAAATAAGATGATAAACCAGTATTGCGGAGAGGAAACAAACACACAAATGCAGAGTTGCTTACCAGGGTTAATTCCAAGTCGTAGCCAATTCAGAGAGATCTACCTCTATCGGCAATAAACACTTCGAAGAACTCGTCCCACGTGTAATGTGGAAGATCTTTGAATAGCAGGCAAAAGTGGTAGTAAGAAACAGCCGTATCCTTCGGGTTCCTAGCCACGTACACAACTTTGACCTTGGGGTCATCTTGGAGTCCCCCAGGAAGCCATCTTTGGACCACGTGTGTTTTCAGTATTCTGGGTGTATCAGTTGGCATTGCGTCTGCAGCTTCAACACACGTTGGTGCGGTATTCATCTCTGCCTCCGTCTTGTACTAATGAGATTTCAAACCAAAGTCAATTAAAATTAAGAAAAAACAAATAATATATCCTCCTTTTAGCAAAGTATTTGTATCTCTATTGTTCGAGACCTACAAAGTTATTTACAGCAATAATTATAGTCCAATTTTCAAGACGGAAGGGGGGCAGGGAGAGGGTAGGTGGATGGGCGGGTGTAGGAGAGTGAGAAATCACTATCATATTTGATGATTTATGCACTTACTATCATCATTAGTGATGGGTCCAAAGGCTTAATTGCCTCAGTCAGACCAATGCCCATAGTCGGTTCTAGGACAATTACCCCCTGAGCAATCACCCTCCCCACAGAAAATTAAAACCCGGAAAACTACCCCCAAGGACAATTACCCCCAGGAAAATCACCCCAAGGTTAATCCTCCCGGAGAATTACCCCCCCCCCCCCATAACCCCTGATGACAATATACCCCTCGAAAAAAAAAAGTTTTTTTTATTAAAACCAACCTTTAATCAGGCTGGGTGCCATTTCATAAAGAATTACTATTATAGTAACTTTGCCATCAATGGTAACTACCATGGTAACGTTGCTCAAGAGCCAATCAAAATCCAATATTCCATGAAAAGTTACTATTAATAGCAAATTTACTATAATAGCAACTTTTATGCAACGGCACCCAGATCGACTTCCCCTTTAACGAATATGGGGTTGGTTTTCGGGGGGAATCGTTCTCGCGGTGCTTATCCTTGCCAGTCCTGGGGCGGGGGTAATTGTTTTTGGGGGATAATTATCATAATTTTCGGTAGTACTTTTCCGATGGGTGATTGCCCAGAGGGTAATTATTGTCCTGATACGCCCATATAGTCACTGATTCCTAGATCCGCCGTACATGGCGCACATAAAGGCATTCTATTTCGTTATTCCAATACAAGACAATCAGCAATTGAGAATGGGTCAAGGCGCAATCGTTGAAGCAGAGTGCCATGGCATGTGCAAGATTTCTGATTTATCCGAAAATCTGTAACTGAATGATCTAGGAATTCTGGAGAATAAAGAACATTTGTGCATCAACTCCGGGCTCAGCCTTCATAATCTACAGGGTGAGGGGCCTATTTTTAATTTCTTACTGTGTCATCAATTCTAATGAAATTAAGCGATCCATTTGGCTTAATTGACGATAGCTATAACACCCAAGTGTATCGGGTTTGATGCTTATATTTACCGCTCCAGCATCAGGTACATCAGGACATTCCAAGAATGGAACCAACTTGGAGATATGCTTCCCTTCAAAGAAGGACAGATCTGCTTCAACTTGCACCAACATCATGATCTGTTGAGCCCATGTGGTTCCTTGTACCATAGAAACAAAATGAAGGTGAACCATGTAATGCATTTTTATTGTTTTCTCTATTAAAGTGTTGAGATCCTCACGCGATTTGCGAAATCACTTCTAGGTTCTTTAAGACACCGCCATCTCTTGCCACTTCCGCGCCATGTGATTACTTGCCGCAGCTTGAGAAACTCCGATCATTTGTCCCTACCACGATGCAGAACTCAGCGCTACAAACTAACAATAGACAGTTCCCTCTCTTGTTCGTTTGCTAAATTCAATCAACTGAAATCTTGTTAGACCTGTTTACAATGTATTGTCATCATTCGAACTCCCTCCCTCTCTCCGTCTCTCTCTATCTCTCTATTTCTCTTTCTCTAGCTTTTTTTTCTCTCTCTTTCTCCTTTCCCTCCTCCCCTCTCCCACTATTTCTCTATTTCTGTCTTGTATTTCCTTTTCTCAATTTTCTGACAATAATATAAATAATAATAATAATAATTTTCACCAATATGTATAGGTCATTGATATTCACTAATGTTAAACAGTATAATAACAATTCCATAATGGCATTCGTAATAATGTATCATTTGACATTTCCGTATTATGTGCATTTTACTTTTACAATGCTTCATTAAGCTGAATCAACTCAATTCTCGTTCATTTGCTTACATTTTTGTAATAAATTGAACTCTCTGTTCTTTTTTCTCTTTATCCTTTCCCTCTCCCTCTCTTCAACTTTTCACTCTTTCTTTCTTCTTTCTTCTCAATTCACTGACAAACTGATTATCACGAGTTTATAATTTACAATCATTTATTTTTTCGTACTTTAAGTTATTGCTGAATTTTTAGATCAACTGTTTTTTTATGATACAATGTGAGCAATGTACTTTAACGTATTACTGAATTTTTAAATCTACTGTTTTTAATGCATTTTTATATGATACATTGTGAGCCAATTATTGTTAGCCTTTGGACTTTTTATGTGGTATATAAAACAGTATAAAACCGAAATTGAATTGAATTGAATTGAATTGAATAACGCTTCATATTTGATTAACAATATGCAATATAAATACAGGCACTTGCAAAATAGGATAACCAAGAAAAACCATTGCAAAAATCAAAAGGCGAGGCTTTAAATAGTTAAAGACTCATGATAGATTTCCTTCGTGAAGTAACTTTTAACAATCCAAAGATAGTTCTTGTCTTCATCTAAAAATTGCCACGTTTTGCGATTTTAGAACATGATACTTTATGAGCTTTGAGTATCTAAAATATATAATAGGAGTTTCTTTGTCGAGCTGTCCTGAGTTCTGTACGAGTTGTTTGTTATAGGCTTCCAATTCGGACTCACATATCGTTTCCAACTCATACTCAGTTCGTACTCAACTCATAATCAATGTTACCTAGTTCAGGAAAGTGTAAGAGGAGCTTTAGGTTATATAATTAATACCCACCTGTCTTTGGATAAGTGATAATGAACACGTCATCCGATCGGAGTTTGAAATTCTTGAACTGATCAATACACTTCCTGGGAAAGAAAAAGCTAGTGATGGTGTTATCGTACTCGTAGCAAGTTTTGGCAACATGTGCCGGAGCTTCGGCGAGGAGGGATGACATCTCGCCGGTCCAACCCCGGACAGGTTCTAAAAAGAATTGTTAACAATGAATCATTGTAGTTATTTATAATTTAATTATTACCATCATCATTACTAGAATTGGTGGTTAATCGGTGACAAGAATCTACTATTGTTGTTATTATTATAATTAAACTTGAGTTAAATTAGACATTGACATTAACCTTTAAATCATCGTTTAACAATGTTAAATCTGAGATGCACGGCCTTACGACATTGTCGTTGATATGGTGTAACATTGAGGCCTGAAAAATTGTGCTTTAAAATGATCAAGAAGTGCCTCAAAAAAGTAAATATCTTTGAGTGACCGGTTTAACCATCTTCGTTTTCCTCGATTGACTGTAGTGTTATGAAAACCGTTAGGAAAACGCAAAAATCTGATTTCGATTTCCAATCATAAATATCTTGATATTAATCATACAGACGACCGGCTTGTAAAATTCATTGGGTTCCTGACTGACCTAAAGGTTTATAATTATCATTGCAGCATGAGCTAAATCCAGGATTGTTTCAGAATCTGAGACAAAGTTACCCAATCCCTTTAAGGATAAGATATGAATCAAAGTCAAGATGAGGATGCGCAATGGGTCAGTGGTGGGGCGCAGTGGTAGAGTAGTGTTCTCGTAACAAGGATCGAGGTCCGGGCTTGAAACCAAGTCGATGCGGTATAGTGCCCTATGATAAGGCACTAATCCTCATTACCAAGTCCATCGGAGAGGACTTAAAACCGTCAATCCCCTGATTGCTTACTTACAAGTGCACATGCTGTCTTATCAGTCAGGTAAAACAAACAAACAAACACACCGCTAGTTTTATATCAAGCTCGAGGTGAGATTAACATCAAACCCAATATATTGGTATTAATTTCAATTTAAATTACATTAAATTCAAGACAAAATCTCGTCAAACTAAAGAAATGATAATATTGGCATCAACGTCAAGATGAGATCAATATCTAACTCGAGATTGTGTTGGCATCAAACTCAAGTTTGTATTAGTATCAAACTCAAGATGAAATTTATATCAACCTCTAGATGAGATCGATACTAAACTTGAGTTGAGTTAACTCTTCATAAAGACGAGGACCTCCTCCTACCTATTTTTAAAAAAGGCAGGACGCTAAACATGTTTTGTTTTTCATTTGGCGTAAAACAAAATAATAATGATTCTCTCTCTCTAATATGCTTCTCTCGATCAAGCTACTTGCCTTTAGTTCCAGCCATGTTTGGATCCCGATCCTTCTCTTCTTACTGGCGAAAAATGATTTCTCGTTATACAGGTCCAACCCGTTTTCACCGTCACTATATACGTACCGACAGGATTATTGAAATATCATTTTTTTTTGGCGACCTTTATTCCTCACATTGGTGCATCAACATAGGAATATGGTACTCAAGCGTTTACGTATAGGAGTTCACCAAAGTTCGATGCGTGTTTAGCCAACCAGAAATGGACAAGAAACTCGTACAAAGAAACGTCGTATAATAGACATGATAATTTAAAAAATCATTGTACTGCAAAATAAAAGAATAATCTTGCATAAAGAAACGCCTGATAAAGAACTAGTGAAAAAATGATTCTTGCTAAACAGCTCGATCCAAACAGATTTCAAAGTCAATATGAAATACCTACAGGACCATTCTTTCATCACATGGTTGCATCAACACAAGACCCTATAAGAACATTGGTACTTAATTGCATTTGAACTTTCAGAAGTAGAAGTACATCATAATTCAGTCCTGATCATGTTAAGTATATTGTATGAAACTCGTATAAAGAAGTGTCGTATACAGAATCATTGCTTAGCAAAAGGATCGGACAGACTAGAAAACAACATCGTATGAAGAAAGTTGTAAAAAGAAACTAGTTTTGAAGAGGTGGTAAGTTGACATAACAGCTAGCCGATCGTCGGTGTTCGCTCATGGGGCCTGCCCAGTTGGCAGTTACTAGGTTGCTTTAGTAACGAGACGGAAGGCAAAGAGGACGGGATCGAGAATTCACTCAACCGTTATCAAATAATGTATGCAGTTCGGATTTTGTCTATTGAAATACAATTGTTCTAATCAGGTGAATGAAATAATTTTTTTTGAGGCACTTCACAAAGACTTATGCATACGAAAATGGTCTATTGTACGGCGATACAACTCTTCCGTCGAGTTTAGAACGGTCGTAAAAATCAACAAAACGGAGAAAATTCAGGTTCGCACATGCGCAGATTTATTTATTTGCTCGGTTACCCTCGTCTTTGCCTTCCGTCGTGTTTGCAAAAGCACTCTATATACAGGTTACAAATGAAGGCGGGAGCATAGTACAGGACGATCTCTGTTGAGTGATTTCTCCCGTCGTCTTTGCCTTCCGTCACGTTGCTAAAGCGCCCTAATGTTTGTACGATACGACTATATTATGCCTGGTTTACATTTGGCCTACGATTAGTCTACGAAGCCCGTATCCTGCACGTATCCCCTTTTCCGTTCGGCCTCCGTAAGCCCGTAGTCCGTAGACATGTCGTAGGTGGCATTGCTCAATCCCTGCACGGGCACCGCGCGTAGGCCCCGCGCTGATCGTGCAGCAAACGCACGATTTTTAGGTGAACAAAAACGGCTCGGCGGCTGCATGGTCGCCGCCTTCTCCGCTCACTACCTCTAAACGGAAGCTGCACGTGCTCCGTACGATTTCCGTGCGGAGGCTGTGGTGATACTACACGGCTACTGCACTGAAATTGCACGATTTCCGTACAATCTCTATGCAGCCTCTGTACGGATTAGCCCCGGCCTGCCCTCGAGGGCCAATACAAGAAATTGCACGATGCTCGTAGATAATGTAAACACTACCATCGTAGCCCGTAGCCTTATACGATGCCCGAAAAATCGCACGAAAAATCGTAGACCAATTTATCGTATGGCGCCCGGGGCAAATGTAATCCAGGCATAAGCAGACTACATCAGGCCCCTGGTTCTTATCGCGTGCATGTCAGTTTCCTCAAACAAATAAGTCGCCTTCTCGCTGCACGTCTAAAGTAGATATTCATTGCTTTTAAAAACAAAACTAACTTTATTTTCATTATTGCAAAGTTGAAACTTTGATTCGACAAGGTTATCAAAATTCAATGCTTGGAAACGTTCGAAGTAATGATTATTACTCTGTATTTTACGACTTGTTTACGCAAGTCTGTGACAAGCATGCACCAATTATATCATCAACTTCGAAGAACCTAAAAAAGGGGGAAAATGCTGGGAGAAAACCATGGATGACTAATGCTATTTTAAAATCAGTCAAGAAGAAGCACAAGTTGTATTTTAAACTAAAGGCATCAAATTTCCAACAGAAAGACGAGGAAGAATACAAGAGGTATAGAAATGTTCTAACTACAGTTCTACGAAATGCAAAGAGACAATATTATAGTAACCTCTTCTTCATTAATAAGAATGATAGTCGTAAAACGTGGAGAACAATTAACGAGTTGTTGAGTGGTGGAAATGTCAAAAATAAAGTGACCAATGTAGATAAATTATTAAGCTCAGGTGGTGGAGAAAATAGAGTGATAACTTCTGACAATGAAATAGCTAACGAATTTAACAACTTTTTTGTAAACATAGGTCCAAAGCTGGCAAAGGAAATACCACCAGTGAATTCTGACTTTACAGAATATTTAGGATATAGAACAGAAAAATCACTATTTTTAAAACCAATAACAGAGAATGAATTGAAATGCCACTTACAGACTTTAGATACAAAAAAAGCATGTGGCTATGATAATTTGCCGGCAAGATTGTTGAGGGATGCTGCCCTATACATTTCAAGCTCATTAACATATATTTTCAATCTTTCCATAGAAAGAGGTAAATTTCCAGACGCACTGAAAGTAGGTATAGCACACCAAAAATAATTACAACAAACACATGTTATTTGATGTTTGCAAATGATCAAGCTTTATGAAAGCTTCAAAAAACAAAAAACAGAATTGAAATCGGTTAATGCGTTGTGATTTTATACCATTTTTTTGATATCGCAAAATTACCGAAAAACCTGCCAGAAATGGTGAAATTGTCAAAAATTGCATAATTCGACAAAGTTGACAACTTAATTCATCACTTTCTCGGACACAAATTATAAATTAAATCATCAGACACTAAAATATCATCTTTGTGGGAAAAATACAAAAAAGAAAATTCTTATATCTATTACCATTTTGAAAACATAAGCCAACAAAATAAGTCATTTTTGCCATTTTTACGAATCTGCAGATATAAAAAAGTTGTGAAAATAACTAAGTCCACCTAATTAATATGCGCATATGTAATCAAATCAAAACCTAACATGATACATCAGTGAAACCTATGTATATTAGACAGGTATGGAAATATATTTCATTTGTAATAAAATAAAATCATGAATATTCATCAAATATGCAAATTAGGTCATTTCAGCTAATTATATATTCGCGCACTCATTATGCAAATTAGGAAAGTCAAACTGTTCATTTTGGGGGCAATTTTTAAATCATATATTCATAGATCATATTTACACCAAATATTGACCTTACATTTTTAATATTTTTGCAATGCCAATACAATATGGCGATGGAAATTACTTGGATCACCGTCACAGCTATTTCCTCATATGTTTCACAAATAATTCAGAAAAACTGATCATATGATAAGAATTTGTAGACTTTCAGCTACATCACAGTATATCTGCCTTTTTCAAAAATGTCAGATTTAGGGATTTATGACGATTTTCCGAGATATCATTCAACAGGCCATTACATTCCACAGGGACTGAATCTTAGAGTGGCAGAAACTTAAGTGACCTCAGTACAGTAGTGGCTACTTTGAGTGTAAATAACAAATTAATTCAATGAGTGAAACACATGAGGATATTGCATTTTTGTAGGGGAGTTTTATACATTGAGGTGCATTTTTTTCACCACGCAGAATAGCAGCGCGAGTCAATGGGTGATCAGCGGGCCATGTCACACATGGCTGAAAAGACAATATTCTAATTAAATAATTAACAAATTTCCCACATGCCTTTAACAATGAAACTACACAAAATTGTAGTTAAAGGTATGCTTGAAATATATGTGAAACAAAAATTCAAAAATATTGTTTAGTTTTTTTTAAATACATTTACAAAAATTGCTATTTCTACAAACTGACTGCTGTTGTGTGTGTGTGTTCGCGGGGCAGACTGTTTGCACAGGCAGTGTGATCACCCTACTGAAAGTAGCAAAAGTGACACCTATTTATAAAAAGGGGCGAAAAGATCTAGCTGGTAATTACAGACCTATTTCAGTTTTACCTATACTGGGTAAAATCTTTGAGAAAATAATAAATAATCGTGTAATTGACTATTTGGAAGCAAATAATATCTTTTTTCAAAACCAGTACGGTTTCCGTAAGAAACATAGCACTAAGTTATCTTTGATTAATCTTACAAATACACTATTGAAATACATTGATGAAGGTAGAACAACAGTTGGCATCTTTATTGACTTTCAAAAGGCATTTGATACTATAAACCACAGCATTCTCCTCAAAAAAATGTCACACTATGGAATACGTGGGTTAGCCTTGCAATGGTTTGAAGATTATTTGTGTAAACGATCACAGTTTATACAATATAAAGACAAAATGTCTATGAAAATGAATATAACATGTGGTGTCCCTCAAGGCTCCGTTCTTGGACCAACATTATTTTTACTATATATAAATGACTTACCTAACTCCACAAACTTTTTCAATTTCAGATTATTTGCTGATGACTCAAATCTTTTTCATACTTTTAATCCTAGACAAACAGAAATTGATTTAGAAATTGTAAGTGAAAATTTAATGAAGGCGCAGGAATGGTGTAATGCAAATGAAGTCACAATTAACTTACAGAAAACAAACTATATGATTATGAAATCCAAAGCTAGATCAATAGACAAAAAGGGATCTGTGAGAATATCAAGATCAAATATTAAAGAGGTATCTGTTGCATCATTTGTAGGAAATGAAATTGATTGTCACCTTTCATGGAAAGAACACATTCAGACGATAAACAAATGCATAAGAAAGAAAGTAGGTATTCTGTTTAAACTGAGACATTTCGTTCCCAAGAATATACTTGTGTTATTATATAAGGCTTTTATACAGCCTCACCTCTCTTATGGAGTAGAAGTATGGGGGAGCACTTACAAAAGTAATCTAAATTGTATATATTTAAGTCAAAAAATGGCAATGAGAGCAATTACATTCAGTCCACTTAGAACAGACTCCAAAGCTCTTTTCCAAAGTCTAAACATTTTAAATATTTTTCAACTTCATGAACTTCTTGTATAAACATTTATGTACGATTTGGTAAAAGGTTTTTTACCACACTCTTTAGTGGATTATTGTCAGATGATATAGCATAGATATGCAACTAGGAGAAAAGAAAGTGGCTTACTTTATCAACCAAAATGTAAGACAACGCAAGGGCAATTTTGTATTTCGTTTGTAGGAACAAAGCTGTGGAATGATCTGCCAGATGAAATTAGATTAAAAACATCAAGGTTATCTTTTCGGAGACATCTTTCCACCTACCTTCTATGTAAATGACATGGGCTCAATCCCACCCCCTTCGTTTTTTCCTTTTATATTACTTGTCGTCCTTTTATATATGTATACACTTATAGCGGCCTTAAGCTATTACAGGATTTGTGCATGTACGTACATGTGTATGATTATTTTTATTAATACATCCTTTTCATTTTTATGAACACATTGATGATTTTATTTCTTCGAAGATTTGTTTTCTTTCATTATAATGCTTTACGCTTAAGCTTTTTTATTTTTATTTTTTCATTTTAGTAAAGAAAAAAAGTTACATAATATTGTATTATTTTGCTGTATATATGTAAATACAAAACAAACAAGTTTTACATTCATATGTAAAAACAAATTAACAGAAAAAAAACTTGCCAAAGAATGGAACTAGGCTCGACTAGCACTTGTGCTAACTTCTAGTTCCAATTAACAACTTCACCTAAACATAGTAATATGCATATTTAAGTATATATCTTTTGTACATTTAATAGTATGCAGATGTATGTCTAAAAAATATCGTTTTAAAACCATTACTGTTCAATCGACATTACTCTTATGTTATGTATACATGTATCAGTATTATTATTATTATTTTTTTTTTTTTTTGCATTGTATGATTGTTCATATGTACTGTCATTATTGGGATGTGTTGTTGTTAATAAATTCAAATTCAAATTATACATTACAAAACGCTTAAATACAGCCCCAGCATAGCACCTGATGAGCTCTCCGAACGCTGCTGAGATGTGTGAGATCACAGTATGGACATGGCTTGCACAAGCACACTATGACATCTCACACATTTTCTGTGCCTGTGTTTTCATCTTCTCTTTAGTTCATTCTCTTACTTCACTACCGTCAGGCTAAATGTATAATCTATTGCCTCACTCTAAACCCCGCGCATGGTTTTATTTTGATGACAAATGCAGTGATACAAAAATAAAGGAATCTGTCGCTTGTAAACAAAATATTAGACGCCATTGTATATTCAGCTGCACACCCCGTGGTATGTTCGGCGTTTCAAGAGGGAACACATGCCGTCCTTAATATCATTCCGGGGGGTTTTCAATTTGAAAGTCTAGTTTCTTTGATTCTTAATTAACCCCTATCCTGTGTATTTACAAGCAAAAGATTTTATAGTACTCGTAGCAAGTTTCGGCAACATGTGCCGGAGCCTCGGCGAGGAGGGACAACTCGTAACAAATCGTGGACTGTTGCCGTAAAAACATCGTAATAACTCGTAATAATCCGTAATAAACCGCAAAAAGCTTGTAATAACTCTTAAACCAGTCGTAAAAGTAGCCAAATCGTAAGGATCCGTGAAAGATCCGTGAATTTGTGCGATCCGTAAGGACTCGTAAGAAAAATCCGTGTATGTGAAGGGGGTATAAACGAGAATACTGGGGAGGAAAGGGAGAGAAAGAGAGAGTGTGTGTTCCCCTACTACGAGTGAGGGTTGACCTCTGTACAGAGTGACCCAAGAGAGATAAGGGAGAGATGGAAGAGGGGGAGAGATCTACTCTGTTGTTCCAACACTATGTATCTACACTGGATCATACACATTATCACAATGGCACTGTTGCATAGTATATCACCTAATTTGCAATTAGAGTAGGTTCTGAATGATAAATCTGGAAACTACCATTCATGATATTAGACTTACATTTTCTTTATCAACCCTAGACTAGCTTTATAGTATTTACATACTCCAATACTAGGTGAAGGATAAACGTTCATATAGCAGTTCGGTACTTCGTTTATAATTTGACATACTATTTTTTGCATCAGAAAGTTCCAACCTCAATGGAAGTAACTCTTACAATGTATACTTCTTTTCTGACATAGAAATCAAAGTCAATACTTTTAAAAACGTTAAGAGTACCACGTGCGCTGATCACCACATGCCCGGCACATTTTTGCTTGTCTGCATGCACCCACTGTCCAAACACACACATACAAGGTATCTGATTGGTCGATCAATTCCAGACGCATGCGCAGTAAACAGCATACGTATGGAAAAGGGCACACGTGTGCTAATAAACAAGCAGTGTGCTATCGCACCTTGCACACGTCTGCTAAATAACAGGCGGTGATTGGTCAATTAGCAGACGTCAACCTGTTATTTAGCAGACGTGTGCCGCGTTCCATACGTCTGGGGCATGTGAATAAAGTCACCAACGGCCTTCCATATATTCCTATGTTGATGCAATCATGTGAGGAATGAAGGTGATATTTCAATAGTCCTTCGGTACGTATATAGTGACAGTGAAATCGGGTGGGTGCTGTACAGCGAGAAATCATTTTTTGCAAGTAAGAAGAGAAGGATCGGGATCCGAATATGGCTGGAACTAAAGGCAAGTAGCTTGAGAGAGAGAATCATCATTATTTTGTTTTACGCCATATATAAAAAACAAACATGTTTAGCGTCCTGCCTTTTTGAAAAATAGGTAGGAGGAGGTCCTACCCCAGGAAGAACAGTGTCATATATTTTTATGACACTGAACGGGCAATCCAGCCAATCATTTTTAAGCAATCTATATACACATGTAATTTATTTTTTTTACTTCTGTTATGTTTCATTTCGTTTTATGTCATATGTTATTTGTCTTTTTAATATGATTGGAAAATAAATACAATACAATACAATACAATGAAGAGTTAACTCAACTCAAGTTTGGTATCGATCTCATCTAGAGGTTGATATAAATTTCATCTTGAGTTTGATGCCAACACTATCATTTCTTTAATTTGTCACGATTTTGTCTTGAATTTAATATAATTTAAATTGAAATTAAAGTCAATCTCACCTCGAGCTTGATATCGAACTAGCGGTTTGTTTGTTTGTTTGTTTTACCTGACTGCTAAGACAGCATGTGTATGCTTGTAAGTAAGCAATCAGTGGACTGACGGTTTTAAGTCCTCTCCGAGGAACTTGGTAATGAGCATTACTGCCTAGCTTACCAAAGGGCACTATACCGCATCGACTTGGTTTCGAACCCGGGGCCTCGATCCTTGTTACGAGAACACTACTCTACCACTGCGCCCCACCACTGACCCGTTGCGCATCCTCATCTTGACTTTGATTCAAATCTTTTCTTTAAAGGGATTGGGTAACTTTGTCTTAGATTCTGAAACAAAATCCTGGATTTAGCTCATGCTGCAATGATAATTATAAACCTTTAGGACAGTCAAGAACCCAATGACTTTTACAAGCCGATCGACTGTATGATTAATATCAAGATATTTATGATATGAAATCGAAATAAGATTTTGCGTTTTCCTTACGGTTTTCATAACACTACAGTCAATTGGGTAAAACGAGTATGGTTAAGCCGGTCACTCAAAGATAATTACTTTTTTTTAGGCACTTCTTGATCATTTTGAAGCGCAATTTTGTAGGCCTCAATGTTACACCATATCAAAGACATGTTGTGTTGTTGAGCAACACTCTCCATTGGGCTAGGAGAGGGGATTAGTGATAGGAGGCATGTTAAGCTATTGATATGAAATTGCTCTCACATGTTCCTGACAGTTCATTAGTTTAAAACGCATTTTGCCATTGACTTTTCAGATCGGGCAATAATATTAGTTCATTGGTTTATAATAACCGTATTGACCGGTATATCCCATTTACTCTTCTGAGCGGTCAATAATATGTTTTTTTGCATGTGGTTTTGTTGGCTTATCCATCAAACCTTGAGGGCAATAACATTGAAAAATTGCCCTGCTCAGATGTCTGATACAGTTAATAATGATGTTTAAAATACATGAAATGAGTCTTTTTTGTATCAAGAGAAAGTTTATTGGACTTAAACCAGTTTGATACTTTGATAATTTCATAATTCAAAGTATTGTTTAAAGAATTAAGGTCTTTATGAGAATAAAAGACATTTGTGTCATCGGCAAATAAGATAAAAGAAAGAAGGGTGGATGTCAGGGGCGTAAATCCGTACCGAGGAGTGGGGGGGGGGGGTGATCGGCGATAGCCATCACATACTAGCACGAGCACACGCCCACACTAATTTACGCAAGCGCGCGCGATCGCGCACGCACAAACACACAACACACACAAACACACACGCGCAAACGAACAAGCAACAAACACACACATACCCAAACACATCTACATAAATGTATACATGCATACATACATGCACGCACATGCCAATTTGACAACCATAAAGTAAAAGAATTTGACATTTTTCGAAATACTGACAGCTGCAAACTGTAGTGCTTTATTATAATGAACTCCGAAATAAGACGACACACTTTCAAGTAGTAACATAAAGATTGAGTATTTCGTCAGGAAGATGCGAACTTTTTTTTTTTAGTCCCATCACTTAGAAAAAAGATTTAGTGGGGGGGGGGGGGGGTGTAGAGGCCAACGATTACCGACAAAACTAGCCAATTACCGACAAAATTAAATGTCCCAATATTAACAAATTTACCCCTATATACCCGGGGCCGAAGGCTAAATTGTTTTTCCTACGGACTATCTATAGTACTTGCGTATGCGCAAATTGTCATTTTCCTCCATGACATAAATATACGAATAATTTCGTCAACTTAGTCAGCATCATAGCTATATATTTTAATGCAGGCGCGGAGCTATAGGATCTCATTTTAGGGAGGGGCGGTAGTGAGCAGGCTTTGGTGTCTCATTAAATTATTCGAGAAAGTAGACGATTTGTTAAACCGTGCTCGACTCTTAATCTTTGTCTGAATTCAGTTAGGGGGTGTGGGTGATAGGCATATCGCGCGAAGCGCGGAAGCTTAGACGTTTTCTTAGATTATTAGGAAAAGAAGACGATTTATTGTACCGTTCTCGACTGTTAACCCTTGTCTGAATGAATTCCCCCCCCCCCTCCCGCGCGAAGCGCGGAAGCCTTGACGTTTCCTTAAATTATTAGAGAAAGCAGACGACTGGGTGTACTGTTCTCGTCTCTTAATCCTTGTCTGAATTCAGTTTCCCCCTTTTTCCGCGCGAAGCGCGAGAAGCTTAGACGTTTGATTTAATTATTATAGAAAGAAGACGATTCGTTGCACCGTTTTCGACTCTTATTAAGCCCTATTTATCTGAATTCAATTCAATTCATTCAATATAAACAACAAATTAATTAATTCATAGACCTACACAAACATCAGATGCATGGCAGCCCTTAAATATCATCCCCTTGTCCCTTAAGTTTTAGGTGTAAACAAATGACAACCATCGAGTAGAACTTCGGCAATGCAACAGTTACCGTATTATTTATCACTCTCAATCATATGCGTTCACAGTTTTCACACCTCTTAAAAAATGTTTCTGGAATTAATATAATGATACATGTACTGTGTTTATTAATTAAATCTAATGAATTCTTTAATTTCCTCAGCCAAATCCTTTCTCAAATATAAAAATAATAAGAATGTGTACAGGCTTACCTTGAAATAACTGAAGAGACAAACGGCCACTGTAAGTCTTGAAAACGCCATATCAGGTCTGGAACGTCAGTCTTCATCTACCCCCCCCCCCCCCCCCCACACTCCGGGGTCGAAGGGACCGCATGCGCGTTCCTAAAATCTCCAGGAAAGGGGTACTTTTTTCGCGGGACAAAATCCGGCCCGAGAATTGTTTTAAAAAAAAGGGGGTGTATTTTACTTTTCACCCGGAGATTTCTTTAAAAAGAGGGTGTTTTTTTTCTCTCTCTCTTTGGACTCCTGAGAAATGTAAAAAGGGGGTTATAAAATATCTCGAATATCATAGACAAATTGATCAAATCCCGGGATCAAATTCCGAAATTCCTGCTAGTTTTGAAAGCTCATTCAGGATTATTTCATTTTGAAAAGTAAAAACATTGGCCCCCAGTCCCCCTCGATCGACTAGAGCTCACCTGAATTTGGGGTGGGGGGGGGGGGGGGGAGGGGGTGGTAAATTTAACAGTGTTCCAGATTTGGGGGGGGGGGGGGGTCTCCAAGGCAGGAAAAGCCAGCGAAAAGCCGGCGAAAGGGGGATTCAGAAATAACACTGAGTGAAGGGGGGGGGGGGGGCATCTACTGTACATGATTGCACTTTTTAAGCACTCGCGCGCTGGTGCACTTTACGTCTGGGCTATAATAATACCTTGCAAAATAACGAAAATTTATTCTGAAGTTTATGAAGTGCTTGTTCGCGCACGTTATACATACCTACAAAATAACTCATTTCTCATGCAGTATGCTGAAATTGAAACAATCACATTTTTGTTTCTTCTTTTTCTTCTTTTTTGTTCTCTCTTTTTTTGTAATGTCACGGGGGGATATTTTTACAGGCCTCCCCCCCCCCTCTTTCAAGCGAGGGGGGATACATCCCTCCATCCCCCCCCCGGGATTTACGTCCCTGGTGGATGTCTTGATAATATCATTTACAGTGGACCTAAGATGAAGCCTTGAGGAACACCGCATTGAATTTAAAGAGGATCAGAATCATAATGTAACATAATATTGTCTTCTGTTTGTTAAATAATCTTTAAACCATAAGAGTGGCTGACCCCGAATTCCATAATGCCTGAGTTTGGAGAGTAGAATAGCGTGCTTGAGCGTATCGAATGCTTTACTCAAGTCACAGAATTTACCTATATCATGCCCTTTGTTAGCTGTGGCACTTGTAATTTTGTCATAAATTTGAATTAATGCTAATTAAGTCAGTTGAGTAATCTTTCCTGAAGCCATATTGATTTGAATTGAGTATTTTGTGTTTAGTGATAAATGTGTATAGCCTTTTATAAAAGACTTTTTCTAAGACTTTGGATATGCTTGGATGTAGGGAAATTGGACGATCGTTACTAATTTCGTGGGGATCATCTTTTTTGAGAATGGGATTGACTATAGCTATTTTTGATAGATCAGAGAAAACACCTTGCGAAAACGAGTGATAAAATGTGTGAGTTAAAGGCTTTGTAAGTGGATACATTATTTCTTTTAGGAGAGACATACATATTTTATCAAAACCGTGAGACTTTGAGTTATTAAGAGATTGGGTAATATTAATAATTTCACTAGGGTTTGTTGGATTTAAAAAGAGAGACTCTTGGTTTTGATTGAAAAGATAGTCTTTAAAATGAGCGTGAGTTCTATTAATTTTGCTGGCGAGTTCAGGGCCAATATTCGTAAAAATTGCAGTGAATGAATTTGCATGAACACTAGGATCATGAATTTTAGTGCCATTTGATGTAATATTATCCGTGGGTGGGGGATCAGTTTTTTCCCATAACCTCTTTGATAATTTTCCAGTAGTGTTTGAACTGGCCTTTAAAAAAAAATTATTAGCAAAATGCAATCTACGGGATGTACGGATTAGTTTTGTTAATTTGTTGCGATAAATGTTATATGTGTTTAGGTTAGTGTTAGTTGGATTGCGTAAACGTAATTTGTAGAGGCGATTGCGTGTTTGTATTGGTTTCAATAAACCTTTTGTTATCCAAAGATTCCTGGGTTTATTTCGCTTATTTTTCATTTTGCCTAAAGGAATATTCTTTTCACAATAATATTGCAATTTGTTACTAAAATGTTTGTATGCGTTATTGATATCATTTACATTATATACCTCAGCCCTTCCCTCGAAAAAATAAATCCTGTTTCAGCAATTTTATATTACGTTTGGATTCTCTGCGATATATAAGCTCATCAAATGATTTACGGCAAGATAGTTTGCATTCACAAGTTAAAAATATGGGTAGGAGTTCGGACACTTCAGAACACAATATCCCACCGATGTTTTTGTTATTATGTACGTTTTATAAAATATTGTCAATCTGAGTTGATGAATGTGAATTTATATTGGTGGGTTTATTAATAATCGAAACAAAGCCGTATGAATGCATCAACTGCATACAATTGGTTGAATTACTGTTATCAGATGATGGGGGGAGAAGTTGATGTTAAAGTCACCAAGGATAAAAATCTAGTTCGTCACACAATAATTCACAATTAGAGTCAGGGGGTCTATAAATTAAACCTATGATGACATTTTGACATTTGAGTTATTAATTTCGATACATAAAGATTCTGCTTGTGTTAGTTTAATATCGGAACGGATATTGAAATTTAGGTGTTGTGTAATATAAAACGCAACACCGCCACCCCTTCTTCCTTTGCGGTCCACCCTAATGAACTTTAATATAATTAGGCAAATTGAAAATATCTGGTGAATTCTGATGTAAAACCATGTCTCACTTATTCCAATGATGAAAAATGCAAAATTATGTAAAGAGTTTAAAAGGTTTTCAACGTATTTTAATTTTTTGTTCAGACTTCTGGAGTTTATATGTAAAAGTGAAATATTGTCTGGTTTGTAAGAAAATGTATTTTTGAATTCTAGGGGTGTGTAATATTTGCTCTCGTTTATATCGTCGACAAGAATATCGGGAATGTGCGCGTGTGAATTTATTTAAGGATACGTATATGTAAAGTACCGGAAATTTGGAGGATGAACAACTGCATGTACTCGTCAACCTAATTGGGTATAGGGATAATACTTATGCACTGTAATTTAAAATGATACATTTTTTAAGCTTTCAAGAGAAGCTTAACAGAGATACAGATTTCCTTATAGGTTCAGGTAAATCGTTCCAAAGCTTAGGACTTTGAGAAATTAGCTCGAGATATTTTGCTCAGCGTTCGCGCATAGTGCGAGTATTTGGTCTGGTGAAGTCGCACTGGACAAATAGCTGGATATTTTGCCAAAAAGTGGGATATCTTGGGATGACAATCCCGACCAAATATCTTGCTAATTGCAACTTCGGGCTGATGAGGACGCAAATTAGCTGGATAGTTTGCGATCGGGATAGTTCAAATAGCGGGATATTTGGCAATCTCGAGCTAGTGAAAACAGGCCTAATTGTATCTTCTTTTCAAGTCTATTCAACAGTTGTTCACTATCATGTACGTGAACAAGGATATTCAAATAAGTACTTGAAACACCGCCAGCTATACTACAAGAATTCATCAGCAACTTTTCAGCTCGAGTTACTGAAGTCCGGTGTCACGGGCCAGAGTGACCGGGTGGCGTTCTGTGTCCTAAGACACAGAACGCCGAAAATTGGTTGGCGATACGCGTCCGTCTTCGGCGATATGTGTCTTGGGTCGGACGCATATCGCCGCGTATATCACGACGAATTTAGTCCACTGGCGAAATGCGTCCTACAACTTAAAAATCGACTTAGAGTGTGCATATCTCTAGTCTCTCTCTCTCACACAAACCCTGGTCTTCCTCCAGCTTTATCTATCTTTTCATTCATCCCTCTCGGGCTCTCCCTTCTCTATTTGTATGTCAGTATACCATTACTTTTCTCTCTTTCTTTTTATCTTCTCTCTCTCTCTCTCTCTCTCTCGTTATCACTGCCGAATATATTTTGTTCACCTTTTATCTTTCCTCTCGTATCAGTGCTCACATCTGTTTACCGCCACCACTTTTGCTTTTCCTTGTTCCACTCTCTATTAACCGACACCCCCCCTTCTCCCCCTCTCTCTCTCTCTCTCTCTCTCTCCCTTTACATGTATATTAATAATTATCTAGCGTGCATAATTTTCGCTTTTCTTAATGCACGAATTCATTATTTATTATGTTCTATATAATATATTCATATTTAAAGTATTATACAATTATTTTGTGTAATGTTGTTTTCCATAGTATTGATTATCACTAATACTTTATGTATACTTGTGAAGAGTCTTGTGGAGACTGACTTCCCCTATAATGAAAAGGGTGGTAAGTTTCGGGGGGGGGGGGGTAATTGTCATCGGGGTGGTTGTCCTTCATGGTTCTCCTCACCTTTTATCTTTCCTCTCGTATACGGTACTCAACCCCCCCCCCTCTCTCTCTTTCTCTCTCTCTCAATGAATATTTAAAAATAGAATACCAAATTTGCATGAATTATAATTCAGTAGAGTAGCAAATTTGTAGCGTTATTATTTAAATGCAAGTGATTATCCAGTAAAACTTTTCCGTTGAATGGACCTTCCGTGGCCTAGATGTTACGCCCCCCGCCCCCGGCCCGGCCAGGTCAAACTTGCTCTCAGAAAGCCCAGTCATTAAATTATACTTCAAGTTAGATGATACAAATGTTTTGAAGACACGTAGCATGCACAAAAAGACAAGACCCATATAGTGAAGACAACATGAAGACAACGCAAGATGCGGTCCTGTTCCTCTTTAGTAGCACCCCCTTTTTTCTAGCGCGCGCGCTAGACCGCGCTATCTCTCGTGGACCACCCCCAAAAGGTGCTCCAGTGGCACGCCGTTTTGGCTTGCCGTGGCTCGCTTTTGGGCGGACCGAAACGACGTTGTACCTTCCAAAACGCAGAGATAGCGCGCTAGACCGCGCTATCTCTGCCGGTCTGAACAGCCTCTAAGAGGCTGTTCACACCGCAATGAGATAGCGCGGTCTATCGTAGCACCCCCTTTTTTCTAGCGCGCGCTAGACCGCGCTATCTCTCGTGGACCACCCCCAAGAGGTGCTCCGGTGGCACGCTGTTTTGGCTCGCCGTGGCTCGCTGTTGGGCGGACCGAAACGACGTTGTACCTTCCAAACCGCAGAGATAGCGCGGTCTAGCGCGCGCTATCTCTGCCGGTGTGAACAGCCTCTAAGTCATCAACGCACACCGCTTACAATCACCAGCAGCAATATAGTACATGTGTATAAAGCACGTACACCCAGGGAATTGAAGATAATAGAAAAGGGAAAACAAAGAAATACATACGGAGAGTGGAGAGGACCCACCCCCCCCCCCACTCAGTGTTATTCAGGGTACGCCTATGCGTGTTCCCTCCTTTTGAAAACACCCCCTAAGTCCGGTGTGTAAAGTCAATTTTGTGTATGTACGAGCCGGACTTTGGGTGCGTGAAAAGTACCCCTTTACCGGACATTTTGGTAACACGCATGCGGCCATTCCGACCCCGGAGTGGGGGGGGGGGGGGGGCGGGGGAGAGGATATGGAGAAGGAAAAACAGGGAAATCCATAAAGAAAGAGAAGAGGATAGATCAAAGGAAAAACAAAGAAATACACGACGACAGAAAAGAGGATAGATTTAAGCTAGCTGACTGGCCCTCCAATCAATTAGGGCCTCTACAATCTTAATCAGGGGCGGCAATTTCTTTTCATGACCAGGGGGGGACGGACGAAATGCGAGGGACGAGGGAACATAGTGAGCAAGAGGGGCCAGTGGCGTAATGAGCAGAAACGTTGGGGTGTGTGTGTGTGTGGGTGTGGGGGGGGGGGCTGAAGTATTTACGATCAGGTAGAGCAAAGCGAGCGAAGCAAAAAGCTTAAATTGGCGTGGGGTCCAGAGGCAAAGCCCCGGCGGGAGTCAAGGGCGGAGCCCCATGAAGCTCAGGAGTTCTTTAGGCATTTAATTACGGTCAGATGAGCATTTTAATAAGGTTTATTTGTGATACTGGCAGGTCACTAATTTGGAGTGAGGCCTAGGGGGCGGCGCCCCCAGAATCTCAGGGTTTTAAGGCATCAAATTACGATCAGACGGATGAGCATCTAGGGGCCGCCTTAGGGCCCTCGGAAGGGTCTAGGGGGTAGAGCCCCGGGATTCCAGGGGAATATAATGCCATTTTAGCAACATTTGTAAATTGCTGGTATCAAATTAGAAATAAACCATGTTTGATTTTATTGGGGGGGGGGGTTACTGGTCCCCCCCCCCCCCATCAGTACGCCAGTGAACGGGGAGGAGGTGACGGAAGTGACTACCCCCATAGAGCCATATGATAAGTCTTATTATATAGCTCTATGCTACCCCCTCACAGGTTTGTTGTATTACAAAATTACATTCTTTAGCAAAACTATAGTATAAAAATTACAAGCAATATACTTTTTTCACACTTCAATTTTACTTTGCCGGTATCTAGTGTGCATTCCGAAGGGTTGTAAATATACAGTGCGTCCCAGAAAAAACGAAACCGAGAAGTATCGATGTTTTATCATAACTTAATCACAACCATAATTAATGAATGATACATATTTGGAAAGCTTAGAGTCTCCTCTTTCAGTTGATACTACTCAGATGATGCATATTTTACGCATGAGTGATTAAAAGCAATTTGAAGGAAGGAAACCAAAAAGAAATTTGGCGCGCTTAACTGAATTTCGAAGAAAAATTCACATTTCTAGAAAGTTGAGTTTCTGCCCTTTCATATGACACCTCAATCAGGAAAAATGAGCTAGGAATAACAAAGTTCTGTTTGTTTAAAGTAGCCCTTACATTTTCATAATTTTAACAAACGAATTCGTTTTCACTGGGTGCCTGCCGTAGCAAAAAGCAGATTTGACAAAAGACTTAACTCCGTTTCGTTGACAATCAGCCATGCATGAAGGATTCTCGTCTACGGCTGATTGTCAACGAAACGGAGTTAAGTCTTTTGTTAATTTCGTTTATTGATACGGCAGGCAGCCAGTGAAAACGAATTCGTTTAATAAGATTATGGAAATGCAAGCACTACTTTAAACAAACAGAACTTTGTCATTCCTCGCTCGTTTTTCCTGATTGAGGTGTCATATGAAAGGGCAGAAACTCAACTTTCTAGAAATGTGAATTTTTCTTCGAAATTCAGATACCGCCCGCCAAATGTCTTTTTGGTTTCCTTCCTTCAAATTGCTTTTATTCACTCATGCGTTGTTATTAAGTTATGATAGAACATCGATACTTCTCGGTTTCGTTTTTTCTGGGACGCACTGTATATTAGGTAAATGTTAGTAAGTAGGCAGGAAGGGACTTTTTAAAAGAGCAAGCTGAATATTAATTTTTGTACTACAGATCTTATTCTATAACTCTTAATCTTGTACACATACAATGTAAACTGTGTTTACGTGATACCAACAGAATACATATTTCTACAATATTTACTCGTACATTTTGAAGGATATTAGTAAACCTCCATTTTAGGCCACATTCCATGGGCTAGTAGTACTACCCAATTTTTCACATATCGGTCCCTTTCTGAATTGCCCACGCCCTCACCCCCCCCCAAAGAAAAAATATTTTCAAATTGTTACATGTATACACAATATAATTGATGTGTCAACCTTCATAATGATTATTGACCTCCTTTAAATTTATATATGGAAGACTTTAGAAGACAACTGTTACAGTTCAACTATAGGGCATGCTTTAAAGCATCTTCTAATCTGTCCTGACTAAAATGTGAAACGTTGTTCACATTTTGTATTCTTTGTTGAAAAACTTGCTTGCTGGCAAAAGTGTATGCATGTTTAAATTTTTGTTTACATGTCTAGTCCGGTTAATAATAGCACGCAATGATGTTATTATTCGACACGTTATTCACATTATCCTATCGATAAGCGTAACGATTTGCTTTTATAGTATCATATAACAAATATAACAAGTGACAAGTATATACAACAATGGGCAAATATTATTGTTTCCAGACCGATGATTTAAGTGAGAAGAACTTCATTTAATATTGAAGCTGTTGCCGTTTGTATATACATAAACTTGAAATAATAAGTAGCCTTGAAAGTGTCGCAATATATCATGTGTGATTGAGCATGAAGTTTAATGGTGTAGATTTGTTTGACACTATACAGCCTTTACTGAGATATATCTCCAATCAAATCAAATTTAGTGATGTTATCGAACAACTTAAACAATATCAATCTTCTATTCTCCTAAATAAATCTAAGAAACTTGAAAATTGCATTACAATGTAAATTCATCGTTAGTGAAAATGTTATACAATATTCAACAATGGGCAAAAATTGTTTCCAGACCGATGATTTAAGTGAGAAGAACTTCATTTAACATTGAAGCTGTTGCCGTTTGTATATACATAAACTTGAAATAATAAGTAGCCTTGAAAGTGTCGCAATATATCATGTGTGATTGAGCATGAAGTTTAATGGTGTAGATTTGTTTGACACTATACAGCCTTTACTGAGATATATCTCCAATCAAATCAAATTTAGTGATGTTATCGAACAACTTAAACAATATCAATCTTCTATTCTCCTAAATAAATCTAAGAAACTTGAAAATTGCATTACAATGTAAATTCATCGTTAGTGAAAATGTTATACAATATTCAACAATGGGCAAAAATTGTTTCCAGACCGATGATTTAAGTGAGAAGAACTTCATTTAATATTGAAACTGTTGCCGTTTGTATATACATAAACTTGAAATAATAAGTAGCCTTGAAAGTGTCGCAATATATCATGTGTGAGTGAGCTTGAAGTTTAATGGTGTAGATTTGTTTGAGAGTATAATAGCCTTTACTGAGATATATCTCCAATCAAATCGAATTGAGTGATGTTATCGAACAACTTAACAATATCAATCTTCTATTCTCCTAAATAGACCTGGGAAACGTGAAAATTGCATTACAATGTAAATTCATCGTTAGTGAAAATGTAATACAATATGCAACAATGGGCAAATAATTGTTTCCAGACCAATGATTTAAATGGCCCATGACATCGAAATACAAGTGTATTCCTGTTGGTGTGCAGCCCTGCATACATCTCTTATTTTGATATGTAAACTTCTGAATTTGTTTCATAGATTTTTGAATATTTGTTGAAATATTTGTTTTTCAAACTTGCTAAGCTCCACCCCAAAAACCTCCAGATCTCATTCCCCTTGTGACATCATCTGTCAGTCATCAATGTGCTAACTTGAGAAAGTGGAATGTAACTTTGCCAAAGTTGACCACCTGTTACAATACCACAAACCATAGCAACATATAAGTCTTCCTGGTGATGCTACAGCATGTCTGACATAGCAACTTATATGTTGCTATTGCATTACGTATTGTAACAGGTGGTCGACTTCGGCAAAGATACATACCACTTTCTCAAGTTAGCTCATTGATGACTGACAGATGATGTCACAAGGGGAATGAGATCTGGAGGTTTTTGGGGTGGAGCTTAGCAAGTTTGAAAAACAAATATTTCAACAAATATTTAAAAATCTATGAACCAAATTCAGAAGTTTACATATCAAAATATGTTATGCTTGCAGGACCGCACACCAACAGGAACACACTTGTAATTCGATGTCATGGGTCCTTTAAGTGAGAGGAACTTACATTTTATATTGAAACTGTTGCCGTTTGTATATACATGAACTTGAAATAATAAGTAGCCTTGAAAGTGTCGCAATATATCATGTGTGAGTGAGCTTGAATGTGTAGATTTGTTTGAGACTATATTGCCTTTACTGCTTGGGGTCCAGGCGAAAAGCCCCAAAGGGGGTCAAGGGGTGGACCCCCTGAAGCTCAGGGGTTTTAGGCGTTTAATTACGGTAAGATAAGCATATTTTGATACCTTATTTGTGACACTGTCAGGTCGCTAATTGACGTGGGGTCAAGGGGCCCCCTAAAGCTCAGGGGTTTTACTCAATAAATTACGGTCAAATAAGCATATAGGAGCCCTCCTTATGGCCTTTAGTGGGGTCCAAGGGCAGAGCCCCTGGAAGCTCGGGGGTTTTAGGCATTTAATTACGGTCAGATAAGCATCCAGGGGCCCGCCTTAGGGTCCATTGTAGGACCCAAGGGGTGGATCCCCGCAAGCTCAGGGATTTAAGGTATTTAATTACGGTCAGACGAGCATATATTGCGACACTTTTTCAAAAAAGTGAGGGGGCGGGGGAGGGGGGGGGGGGGGGGGCTCGAGCCCCCCGATCCGCGGGCCTTGACACGTAGGCTTCTAAATAAGCATATTTTTTGGCAGACTGTAAATTTGGGAATTTTCCATAAACGAATACAACAGTATAATTTACAAAAAAAGTGAGAAATACGTTTGAATCTTCTTTTTTTTTTTTGGGGGGGGGGGGCAACTGCCCCAAGCCCCCATCAGTACGCCAGTGCGAGGGACGATGGAGCATTGTGAACGAGAGGGGCGAAGGTGACGGCACTGACTACCCCTCACAGGTTTTTTGAAGTTTTGTTGTATTAAAAAATTACTTTCCTTAGCAAAACTATATTATAAAACCAAGCAATATACCTCTTTTACTTTGCTGGTAACTAGTGGGCAGTCCGAAGGGTTGTAAATATCGGTTTAGGAGGTAAATTTTAGTATCAGTAGGAAGCTTGGGCATGGATTGGATTTCTATTTCCCACTCTAGACCTCTGTCATATACATGTATATTGATATCGCTATGGGAGTTGAAATGGCAAATATCAGCCTGGTGGCGGTTATTTTACCTGACTGCTAAGAAAGCATAAATGCTTGTTTTGTTAGTAAGCAACCAGACGGCCGACGGCTTTAGGTCCTCTCCGAGGGGCCTGGTAATGAGGATTAATGCCTTCCAAAAGGGCACTAGCGCCTTGACTTGGTTTCGAACCCGGGTCACCGGATTACAAGACCACTGCTCTACCGATGTTAAATTATCAGCCTGGCAAATATATACACTTAATATGTTGTATTACTCCTTACTGAAAAGAGCAAGCGGAATAATAATTTTTGTAGCACACTAGCACTGATCTATTTCTATAACTCTTAATCTTGTAAATATACGGTGTTAACTGTGCTTACGTGATACCAATGGAATATATAGATTTTCTACAATATTTACTTGTATGTTTTGAAGGATATTATGCAAGGGATGCTATAGCGAACGAGCGAGAATATTTGTTTGCATTTTTATAAGTCTAAACGATGTACTCTTGGGCCCTCCAGAGCTTATAAGTGTGTTGCAGTCTTTAGTCAGTATTTTCTATTCATTTTTTGCACTTTTTCGGATTTCCGGGGGGACGTGTCCCCCGTCCCCCTGGGATCGCCGCCCCTGCCTACAATTAATGTGGCTAATCACAGCCGCTGCTAGCTACACGCCCGAGTATGTACAGCTCCAGCAATCCAAAAATACAGAGAAGAGTAATATTAGACTCTGTCTCCAGTCATTCGCACAGTATACTTGACTGAACAATAACAAAAATATGCGCGGCCTGGACGTACGTATGTACGTACATTTCCGCGCGCCCAGTCTAATGATTAGAAATATATTGACATTTAAGTTATACTGACATTAAACCTAATTATTGAAAATATATCGCCATTTTGTTTCAATGTAGAGATTTCGTTTGATATAGTTGCAAAATATGAGTTATTTGCAATCAATTGCAACTCAACATTTTTTGCAACGCCCCATTATAAAAACATAACACTTCAAACATAAAAACAACTAAATAATACGCCAAACTTTTTGTTTTAAGGTTTTTCTGAAAATAAACGTTAACAAATAGAGTGGACACTTTTCGCCAATCGCAGACTCATATCGCCCATCTAGGAGACGCATATCGCCGGTGGAATGCGGCGAGACGCGTCTCTAAGACGCGTATCGCCTGGCGATATGCGTCTGTACAGACGTGAATTCGCTAAGACACATAACGCCACGACACCGGCTACCAAGCATTCTACATTCTGCAATAGAAATGGAGAACGTACGGTGTATGGCAGGGATTTTCTGTTGCAGTGCAACCCTGCATGGAGACATTTGAGTTTTGAGACAGTGACAAATGGATTACCAAATATACTTCACAAAACAGGTAGGAACAGAGGCATGCTCCACGAGAATGTATGGAGAGGGATCAAGGAACTATAGGTATCCAGACACATCTTCGAGCATAGGCGCCGGAAGTGGGGGGGGGGGGCAGGGGGGGGCAGTTGGACATTGGAAAATGGACACATATATATTCTAAGAATAGAATTGCACGCTAATATTTATTACGGATTTGAAGAACGCTGTCGTTCAGTATTATCTACTTCCAGTGGCGTAGACAGGTTCGTACACCAGGGGGGGGGGGGTGACTCAGGGGAGGATCTAGCTTTTTCGCTAAGGGGGGGGGGGTTGACCAAAATAATGACGATGCGGAGCATCGTCCACGAGCCGCGAAGCGGCGAGCCGATTTTTTTTGGGGTGTTTATTTGAACCCCGTAAGTGATGTTTTCCTGGCATCTATTAACACAATGGAGACCATAAAAAGCAGTGCATGATAACGTCTTTTTAAATCAAGTAACAGTTAAATACACAGTTATATCCAGAGTTACCATGTGTTTGGTTAAGTTACCAGATGAGTTGAATATCTTCTCACAATATTTGCACTTGAAAGGGTTTCTCTCCAGCGTGCGTTCTTTTTTCTTTTTTTTTTTCTTTTTTTTTTTCTTCTTTTTTGTTTTGTTTGTTTTTTGGGCCGCCCAAGGGGGGGTTTAAACCCCCTAACCCCCCCCCCCCCCGTAGATCCGCGCCTGTTTAATCTTGTGGTTATCTTGTGGTTTCCAAACCACAAGATAACCACAAAATACTTGTA
Source organism: Strongylocentrotus droebachiensis (assembly GCA_035222895.1). Taxonomy (NCBI): domain Eukaryota; kingdom Metazoa; phylum Echinodermata; class Echinoidea; order Camarodonta; family Strongylocentrotidae; genus Strongylocentrotus; species Strongylocentrotus droebachiensis. The sequence continues at coordinate 292,681 of JAVYIG010001767.1, forward strand.
AGATTTTCTTTTTTTTTACCGTCTGAATTGGCTTTCACCGTGTGAATGCGGCTAATAACAATAAACACAATTACAATAATGATGAGGATTATTATTATCATCATCATCATAATTATTATTATTATTAATATTATAATTGTTATCATTATTATTATTATTACTATTATTATCATCATTATGACTTATTAAGTTAGCAAATATCATTCCCCAAAACCTGGGGGGGATGATTGTACATGCCATCCCCCCCACCTTGTGAGGTGGGGGGGATGCATCCCCCTCATCCCCCCCCGTTGTCTACGCCCCTGTCTACTTCACATGTTAGACTAAGGACTAATTGCGAGCAAAAAGGTGACTACAACGTGTCAATTCCCCCAACTCTTTTCATTCAACCCTCGAAACCGTAGCAGAATCTTGTCCCATATCGACACTGTCATCGTTTTCTTCGTGGCAGATCTGAGATTAACTTGAACACCACGAAAAGCTAATGGATATGTCTTATCACGAGTATTCAAACACATCCAGATGGACCGGTTTATGGTACTAAGTGGTCAGAGATACAATATTCTAACACTCCCAATGCGGAGGTGAAGGTGTGATGCTATAGTGGTTAATTCACCTGGCTCTCTATTCATCGGTTGAGGCTTCGAATCACAGCTAGGCAGTAACGTATTTTGGTATAATATTAATCAACATTTGCCACTCTCCACCAAGGTGTAGGTCGGTACCTGGCAATTTATGGGATAATCATAATTGCATCGCGCTCTTGAAGAACAGTATAATTTTATTCTGATTGGGGATCCCTAGGTTAACAAAATATTATCATTATAGGGTTACCTTTGAACAGTCACGGGGTCACTTAAGAATATTGACTTTCATCAAATTTGTACTTATGACATCATCACCAGCATAGGCACAGGCAACTTAACACAACCTCGAGGCTACGAGAAATCTACTACAGAATACTGCACGAGTCAAATAGACGCATCATGGGTTGTTTCAGAAGGTCGCTTCCCCCGAGTGTTCCCGTGGTTATTCTCTTGTTTGTGATGGCGTGCTCACAGGTCGGCACTACTCAGACAATAGGGATCTATCTAGAGGATATTGCACTGAGTCTTGGAACAACCTCGACAGATCTTGGTGTAGCTTTGGGGCTTTTTACAGCCTTCACCTGCTTTCCGGGTAGGTTTCTCCTTCGCTCACTTAAATGCCATTACTGAACTCTGTATTAAGTACATTAATATGATAAATACTAGAGGCGTCAAGAACTGTTTCAATAATTACAAGAAAAATGTATGACGTTGTCAAGAGGTTTGTCATGGTAATAATCAAGGCCAAACATGGATGATTTTGCGATGCAATTGTGTATCGCAGAGAAAATCTATGTCGATAGATGCCTATTACTTTGTGCAAAAATTCACAAATGGAACTAGAACGACTGTGTAGAAAAGCAAAAACAGCAACCAAAGTATTTAAATTATTTTAAACTATCGGTCTGCCATTTTGACTTCTTGCATTTCTACGTCTTCTGTTTAGACTTGTGACCTTTCGACCTTTGATGTTTTTATATTTGACACTATTATGTGAGGCATCATTATCGTCGATATTTTTTACTCTGATTCTTAATTTTTGTTTCCATTAACAAATCTAACACAGCTCCTGTAGTAATTGCTGCCCTCTACAGTTTGAAATCAAATAGACGTGCTATTCTGGTATTCGGGTCTTTTTTGGTTCCGCTTGGAGTCATTCTGACGGCCTTTGCTACGAACAACTTTCTAATCGTTCTCTACTTATCAATAAGCGGTAAGATCAACACTATACAATGTTGAGAATATTTTAAGGGAGGTGTATTTGTAAAGGAAGATTTTAGGGGTAAATATTAGACAAAGCAACATTTCCTGGTACCTTAATTGTATTGCTTAATTGCTTGTACATATACACAGCATGACAAAAAGCGGTCATGAAATAGTGGGAGTTCTAAAATTTACGTATATAACTTCAACAAATATCTACAATCGTACCATTTATTTTTCTCGAATGAACCTATTTGAAGAAGAAGAAGAACAATAACAACAATATTTCTCGACCTTTCATTGATTAGTTAGTGTCCTTTTTTTCATGGACATTATTTTGAACAACATAATATGCATCGCTTTCAAGCTCACGTCAAGCAAGAACACAGTTGGGGTTTGTCATTAATATCTCTAGGTTGTGCATTAGACGGATTTTTTTCTTCTTCAGATGATGGTGTTACCATAGACTAGAAGGTATGTTTTTGTGTAATTATACTACACATTTATTATGTTCCATTTAAGTGATAAAGTAAACGAACATGATTCATTAGTACATACGTGACGAATGGAGATAGGTTTTTGACATCGGGTCAAAAAATATTTAGGTTTTAAAGTCAAAGGTTGATATCTATGGACAGTTTTTATGATTTTTAACGAAACATTACAGTCACTGATGTTTGCATACTACTGTTGTAGTTATAATCTTAACTTGTTTTCTATATATACTTGCTATCTACGCTTATAGGTTTTGGACATTGTGTGGTGACTATGTCTTCAATTATTACACTGGACCAACACTCCAACAGTGAGAACTTTCATATCTTGTATGCTGTAGGGATGAGCGGTTTCGGTTTGGGTATGGTTCTTCTACCTTTCCTGGCTGAGATCATAGGTGAGGCATACGGTTGGAGGGGCGGTCTACTTGTCCTGGGTGGCCTGACGACTCACATGATTCCTTGTGCCATGGCCATACAGGTTGAACAACCTTCAAGAGAGAAGCATGCAATGGAGCGTCTTTCAACCACTGATACTCAGGAACACTGTTCATTCGAGGACCAATGTCCCAAATGTTTTTTAATCGTAATGAAAGAAAACGTCTCACTATTAGGTCAGTCGTGCGAGTGTACATTATTACATCGTAACCTTAAGCGAAAAGTGCCCCCAAAAAAGTCCTCTGCATTGAGCGATTGGAAACCCAAAGGGCATAGAGCGCTACTTATTACGAAACGCATTCTCGAAGGAATACGCATGGGTATACGTCGTTCAGACTTTTACAGTGATCCAGTCATTAACCTATTGTATGCCGCAGCTTTGGTAAATGGTATGATGTACTGTGGGTGGCATGCTTTTCTGGTGCCTCGTGTCTTACAAAGAGGCTATTCCGTCCCCACCGCTATCGCCATAACCCTGTACGCCTCAATTGGGAACTTGCTAGGTAGACCTTTATTAAGCACCCTCTCCGGTTGCCTAAAAAAACCTATTGTCGTGTACATGGGAGCTGCCTGGCTGAATGTCTGTGTCATTCTATGCGACGTATTTACCAACCAATACTACATCATGGCAGGGACGGCGTGTCTAACAACCATGAGCATCGCCGGGATGACAGTGCTTGGGCCGTTGGCCGTGAGAGAAAGAGCATCTCCTGATGTCTTTGACGTTGCATATGCGGTACATGAGCTTTTCTTTGGACTAGGAACATTCCTTGGATGCTATCTATCAGGTAAAGTATGTGTGAAATTTTAGAAAGGTTTGCGGTATTTGTTAAAAGTCTATATAACACCCAGTAGGTGACCCGACATTTGCTTCTTTATTTCGCCAAAGGTATAGAGTTAGGGTACGGGTTGTTTATAGGTTTCTATGTAAGCTTAAAGGTTAGTGTCACGTGAGTGACTTTTTTTTATTTTTTATTACTGCTACGGACACACAGAATAAAGGGAAATAAAGCTTGTTAAAATAAAGTTAAATTGTAACGTTTAATTTCCAATCATTTTTTCTGTTTCACACACTTTGTTTTGGCTTAAGTAAAAATACAGTAGGTAATTAAACTTATCTTTAACAAAATAATTCTGGATGGGTAGTTTCCCGTCTGACATCGATGCCGGTCACAGCTCGTCTCGTCCACTTGGTCCTGGCCTCCGCAGACGGCGTCTTTGCTCCACTTGGCCCCGGTAGTCGCCCCGGATTCTTGACCTCCGCAGACTGAGATACGATGGTGTGCGTCCCGATCCCAGACAAGAGCTAGCCCCCGGCGAAAGCTATGGAGAACCGGGTGGCAGTTGAGCTAGCCTCTCGACCCGACGTGGAATTACCCTCAGATATTGACTTTAATTGCCGACTTCTAACATGACGTTCAGTCTATTTTAGCTTAGGTGGTTCTCCCCGATTGCAGAAAATCCACCTCTTAATATATCCTACGGTTACTAAGTAAATTCTAAAAACATTACTACGAATATTTGGAGAGGAAATGATCTTACAAAGGAAAATACTTGTACTGAAAAGAGGCTTCCTAAATGTGTGCCAAACAACAGATAAAACATGTACACTGAATTAATGACTTCCCCAGGCCTATTCATAGGGAACAATACATCTTGGCCTGAAAAGAAAACATCTGACCTTAACATCTTCACCTGACCTTAACAAAGAAAACTCCAGACCAGAGAGCAAAACAAATAAATTTCTTTCCTGACAGTTAGGTTATGTTATTGATGAGTGTTTGGTCAATAGTTGAATTGAAGTATTTGGTTAGTGTACCCATACATTTGCAGGAGCAAGTCTGTTTGCCAGGGCTTAAGGTTGGGTGGTAATACGTTTTGTGTCCTCAGAAACAGCAATTTATCCAAGCAATAGTTGTAACGGCAGCAGTAGTTGTAGTGGTGGTGGAAGTAATATTAGTAGTAGTTGTAAATAGTAGTAGTTTTTGTTCTTGTTGCAGAAGTAGTAGTAGTAGAAGAAGTGCTAGTACACCGTAAGAGTACAATCATCATTATTATTTTCTATCTCTGCCTTTATATAAACAGGTCTCGTTGGTGATATTTTCTCAACTTACGATGCAACGTTCGTGCTGCTAGCCATTGTGAATATGGTAGGGTTTCTTCTAATGCTTCCGCCATCCTTCATCAAGAAACCAAACAGTCATTAAGGTGTTTTTTCCCCTCTGTTGCTAATTTCGGAGTTATAATATTTGGACGTAGAACCATTGCACAGTGGGCCAAGGAGGAACCAAAGTGCGCCAAAAACTCATTTTGGGTGATTTTTTTTCTTGCCCTGTTGAAACATTATGAATTGAAGAATACCTCTATTAAATATTTAATTCTTGTATGCACAATAAGGGTATAAATTTACTCCCTTCAAACAGCAAAATCTTACATATTCACAGTTTAAGTGCAAAATTGACTTATTTCATGATTCTTTGAATTTAACATGGAGATTTAAGCTATTGATATAAAATTGCTCTCACATATTCTTGACAGTTTATTTTATTGCATGAATGGGTTAAAATGGATAGAAACACAATCTTCATAATATATTATAGAGTAATTTAATAATAAATTGACTAATTATCATATTTCTTTATAATTCTAGAGGAAATGTTTAGATTTCCAGATATTTCCATTTAAATTTTATTACCACCATTTTTTATAATAAGCTTTAAGTTGATACCAGATTTGCCCCCAAAATGTGTTTATTTTGATCACATTTTTGGTGAATTATTTTTTAAATATTTTTTCTCTGGTAATTCACTGAAAATGTACTAACTATTTATTTTTTTGTTATAAATCCAGAGGAAATGATTAGATTTCCGCTTTAAATTTATCACCTCCATTTTTCTGATGTGTAAGCTTTATTATTAAAGTTGATACAAGATTTGGCTGCCACCTTTTCCCTATTATTATGTTGGAATCGATTTTCCTTGCCACATTGCCCCGAATTATTTATTTATTTTGGTCCGCGGTGTCAGAACAATTTTCACGCGCCCCCACGCGCCGTTATTTATAACCGCGAATCCTTCTTGATAATAGCCACGGACCAAAATAAACATATTTTTCGGGGCAATGTGGCAAGGAAAATCGACTCTATTGTGCCCAAATCGAACCGGATTGGCCAAGTTCTCCTAATAAATGCCTCTGACACACATTGAATATAGAGCCCTCATCCTTCAATGCGAAGCAGTGTGTACACGGGACATGCGGGAAGTCAACCTATGTGTTTACATTTAGTTTTTTAAATATCGGCAGAGGCTAAATCTGTTTTGCTTCAGAACTGGTTTTGTTTGTTTTGTTTGTTTGGTTGATTTTATTTCATTTTTTTTCCTCCAAAAATACAAATTCAAATTCTACAAAAATTCGAACAATAACTAATATTATATTAGTTATTGTATAATGAATAAAATGTTTACAAAAGTAATTACATAGAAAATCATGTACAATTATATCATGCAATAAACATGTACGAAGTATACAAATAAGATAAGAAATATGAAATATTTTTCAATAAAAATTATTAGAGAGGTAACTTAAAACGCAGGAGACCACCATCGTGAGCGGTTAGGCTGGAGATGGATGGCGGCCTCATAAAAAAAAGAATTGGCGACATAACTCTCTTGGGAAAACTAAGTGATCAAGTGGGTGCAGTGCAAGTGCAGGTGCAGTAAGCCGTTGCATGATAAAGAAATACAAACAAAAGTAACGGTTTATTATACTATTAGTGGGAGCATATTATTGTATTATTTGTCGTTTAAGTGTAGCTTTTAAGAAGTAAATGGTCGAACAAGACTTCATGTTGTCGGGAAAATTATTCTAAATGACCGGCCAGAATGTTTAACAGATTTGTGTGTTATTGATTATTTGGGATTTATAAGATGGAAGTTTCCAGATATGCGAGTAGGGTATGAATGAACAGAACTATTAAACCTAAACATGTTATCAAAGTATGGTCGAAGCAGATTATTAATGTACGTAAACATAATAACTGCTACTTGAGTAGTGTTCAGATCGAAATTCGTTAGTGTCTTAAGTTTATAGAATAAAGGATCAGTGTGAGCTAAGAAATGCCAACCTGTACAAATACGTATGGATTTCTCTTGCGGTTTAAAAATAGAATTAATTTTTGTCGAATTTTTCCATACACTATTACAATACGTTATATACGGGATATTTAGTAAATTATACAGTAGGAAACACGGTTGCGTGGGGTAGAAGAAACTTTAGCTTGGAGATTATTTCAATGCTTTCGGAAATGCACAGTGTAACGTGGTGTAAATGATAATTCCAAGTCAAGGTTTCATCTATAAGAACTCCCAAAAACTTGGACTCATTTGTTTTCTCTAGTAGCATATCATCGATTTTAATATGTATCGGTGTTTCTGTATTATGATAATGATGTTTAAAAAACATGAAATGAGTCTTTTTGTATTCAGAGAAAGTTTATTGGACTTGAACCAGTTTGATACTTTGTTAATTTCATAATTCAAAGTAATGTTTAAAGAATTAAGGTCTTTAGGAGAATAAAAGATATTTGTGTCATCGGCAAATAAGATAAAAGAAAGAAGGGGGGATGTATTGATAATATCATTTACAGTGGACCTAAGATGGAGCCTTGAGGAACACCGCATTGAATTAAAAGAGGATCAGAATCATAACTATTAAATGTAACATATTGTCTTCTGTTTGTTAAATAATCTTTAAACCATACGAGTTGCTGACCCCGAGTTCCATAATGACTGAGTTTGGAGAGTAGAATAGCGTGATAGAGCGTATCGAATGCTTTACTCAAGTCACAGAATATGCCTATAACATGCTCTTTGTTAGCTGTGGCACTTGTAATTTTGTCATAAATTTGAATTAATGATAATTCAGTTGAGTAATCTTCCTGAAGCCATATTGATTTGAATTGAGTAATTTGTGTTTAGTGATAAATTTGTGTAGCCTTTTATGAACAATTTGTATACGACTTTGGATATACTTGGAAGTAGGGAAAGTTGGGCGATCGTTACT